>CM069861.1:87656720-87834220 GCA_036172795.1 Pelodytes ibericus
TATGAAGTTCTTTAAAGGGGAATTTAACTTTTATTCAGGTCTCTCTCTCTCTCTCTCTCTCTCTATATCTTATGTGAAGGGAACAAAAACTATTGTGATTATTTTCTCCTTTATGAATGGTATTATCGCTGATTGGTTGTGACCAAGAAATTGTCCTCTTTGATTTGGAAAGAAGAACTGATCCCCAGTCATCATTTATAAATATAAGTAGAAGTAGACCTCAATTAGCACATTGTGGTGCACACTTTATAATAATAGTACCCATTTTTTTCTCATTTTTAGATAAGGATCTAGTCCATTAAAAAGGTACAGCTCTTTTAAATGTACTTAGAATAGAATGGGGACATGAATAAAGATTCCTGCCTTACAAAGTGTTGGGAGTTTTATAAAAAAAAAAAAAAGGGGGGGGGGGGGGGCAAACGTTTTTGTTATGTATAATGTTGATTGCATTTTTTATAGCGCCCGACACTTTATAGTGCCTCTCTTTTCGGCGCCTAATTTTTTTTCATACATAGGCTGCGCTGGCGCTACGCATGCTGGCACAACCAAAATATATGCATTTGGTATAGATATCGTAGACTCACGAAATTGGTCATGAGTCTGCTTTATACACTGGCGTACCTGCCAATTGCGCCAGTATTTGGCACAATCTGCGTGTGCGCTGTGTTTATACATGACCCCTAATGTATACTAAACGCTGTAAGTACATGTAAAGGTTTGAAAAAGAAAACATATCCATGTTTGTTTTTGTGTTTAAGTCCTACAGGCTGCTGCTATTCCTGGCTGGTCATGCTGAAAATACCGTATTTGCTCGATTATAAGACGAGGTTTTTTCTGAAAAATCCCCCTCGTCTTATAATCGAGGTCGTCTTATAATCGAGGTCATCTTATAATCTGACCTCAAATCGAGGTCAGATTTTAAGACATGGATCCAGGTCCCCAGCAGAGCTGCAGGGGACCTGGATCCCCCTCTCTAACAGCAGGGGATGTCTGCGCGATGAGCGCAGACTCCACTGCTGCCGCCCGGCACGACCGCCGGGGCTTCTATGAAGAAGCCGGGTACTTCCGGCTTCGTCACAGAAGTCCCGGCGGTCGTGCAGGGCGGCAGCAGGGGAGGTCTGCGCTCATCGCGCAGACATCCTCTGCTGCCCCACTAGCCACCAGGGAGAATCGGGCAGCCAGGGGATGTCTGCACGATACGTGCAGACATCCTCCATGCTGCCCGACATCTCCGTCTATTATGACGGACCAGCTGTCCGTCATAATAGACGGAGGTGTCGGGCAGTATTGAGGATGTCTGCACGTATCGTGCAGACATCCCCTGGCTGCCCCCACTAGCCACCAGGGATTATGAAACAGGTGAGGGGGAGGGAGGGGGATGGAGGGAGGGGGGAACCAGAGCAACAAGGGGAGGGGGGGACCAGAGCAACAAAGGGAGGGAGGGAGGGGGGGACCAGAGCAACGAGGGAGAGGGGAACCAGAGCAACAAGGGGAGGGAGGGGGGGGAAGAGACAGAGACAAGGGGATGGAGGGTGGGGAAGAGAGAAACAAGGGGGGGGGAGAGGCGAGGGGGGAGACAAAGGGAGGGGGAGAGAAAGCTGGGGCAAGGGAAAGAGGGAGGCAGCATTGGCACATAAAAGGAAATAAAAACAAGAAATGCATTTTTTTATATCATAATTTTTTATTAAAAAAGCAATTTACATGTGAATATATACAAGTTGAACTTTTTTCCTATAGGTTAGTCTTATATTCAGGCTTTTAGTTTTTTTCCTAATGGAATATCCAAAGTTTGGGAGGTCGTCTTATAATCAGGGTCGTCTTATAATCGAACAAATACGGTAGTCTGCTTTCCTTTAATAGCATGGTTCAGTCAATCTAGAATTCTCTATTACAGCAAACCTGAAACCTACATAGATGATCTTCATTTGTGTAATATAAGGTATATTTACTACATGCTTAAAGAATTTTACCACTTTTTTTAATGTACAGCGTTTAGTGTACATACCAAAGGTACCTAGCACTCTAGTGTTGATCTTTAAAGGCCCTGGTGAACACTAGGCCAATATTGCTAACCGTGGCTGTAAGGCTGGACAGAGTGTCTGTCATGGACTCCCTTAAAAGGGACCTGCCCAGGTGCATTGTAAGTGCTGCACTCCCTATTGACTTTCCCTGGAAAGAGCTTTATTGGCATCTGTATTACAATTTAATTTAATTCAGTGTAATTGAAAAAAAACTAAAATAATGGCTAATGGAAACGTCCCAATTATATCCCAGCCAACTGTATTTGGCAAGTTTGTGCCCCCGAAGCTTTTGTACTTGTGCTATTGCAAGCAGATAGGTTTTTATTAATGACCTGCTATGATCATTGTCTGTCTGCTGACATATTGTGCATAGGTTATGTAATGTAATCAGGGCACTGCAAGGACTATGAAAGGCTTTTCATGTGCGCAGTAATAAAGCCTGAATTATCCATGAAAAGAATGTAGCGTTTTAATGAAAGCGCAACTCAATAGAACTAGGAATGGTTTCCAAGTGAACAATAAACTGCAAAGTTGAGGAAGTCCTTTCCCTGGGGTAATGTATTACTTTAACTAGGTAACATCTCTTACATAGAAACATAGAATATGTTGGCAGATAAGAACCATTCAATCCCTCTAGTCTACCCAATTCCTGCCTAAAACAAAAAAGAAAAAAAAATTGGAATATTTTCGTTAGTCCCTGGTCTAATCTTATATCTAGGATATCTTATGTGGTCAGTACTGCTAGAGAGCTGTCACCAAGGTGACATATTTTATATGAGATTTAAAGGCACACTCCCACCAAAAAATGAAAAGGATTTAGCTGTATTCCACCTTATAAGTATTTTAGTAGAAGTAAGATGTGTACATGATCTAAAGTAGTGATGGCTAACATTAACACTTCAGTTGCTTGGGGAACTACATATCCTATGAGTTTCAGTCAGCCTAGAGAGTGACTAGGAATCATGGTTTATAGGCAGGACATATGTTAGCCGTTGCTAGACTGAAATGCATCAAAAGTGCTTCTCCAACTGATTTTTATGGAACTGAAAAAAATCCAAAGCCTGCAGGATATTTGTAATAATCTAATATGAGACGTTGGTTTCTACCTCACATTTACCTTCATAATATTCTCTTGCATGCAGCAGGTTTTGGTTGCTTACCAGTAAATAACCAGCTCTTGTATTTATAACTCCAAGAGCTATAACAAATAAAATGGTGTATTGTTGCATCCTATTTTTTAAAAACTAAAAGATTGTAGAAAATGTATTTTATCATTTAAAAAAAAAAAAAAAAAAAATCTGAAAACCTAAAACAAGAATGCTCTTACACATCTGTGGTGGGAGGAGATCATTTCCACTCTTCTTATACACTTACAACGTTTCCATTTTTTATGTTTAGGAATTCACATGCTCGGATGCTCTACAAATGTGGGGAAATCATGTACTTTTAAAAAAAATAAATAATTTTGAATCTTTTAATTTTGCATAAATACTGCAAACAGTAGAAAGAGTTCAACTTGAATAAAGTGCTGTTTAAATACACCTTTTTTGTCATTTATACAGCCGTTAACAGGATTCTTTTTTTGGTCATGATTTTCTACATGTGCAGACAATTATGGTGTTAACTTAACATATTCATCCAGCATTTTGCTATGTTTTTGCATGATCAAAACATCACACATTGAATATGCATAAAAGCAGGCACACACACACACAATGGGGGGAGGGAGGAATATATAAAGCCAGCACCTACATTTTTTTAAAAAAAAAGTTGTATAATCACTGTGATCTCATGTATATCAAATTTTGCACTGTTTAATATATATTCTGTAACTTCTTTTGCATGAAATTGCACTTCCGCCAACCAAAGGGTGGCATTACATTTCAGCACAATTTTAAGCAAACGTCTGATCCTTTTTAATAAATGGGTTGTGCTCTAGAGAGCTGGACCAATCCAGACACCCAACTTCTATCGCACATTGGCACACGCAGAGATTTTGCTTCTATTACAAGCCATTAGTGTATGCAACACTTCTTAAAATCTTCCCCACTGACACACAACCATATTATAAATCACTGAATGTGTGTGTGTGTGTGTGTGTATATATATTTGTGTGTGTGTTTATGTATGTATGTATGTATATATATATATATATATATATATATATATATATATATATATATATATTTATACATACATAAACACACACATACATATATATGTGTGTGTGTCTGTGTATATATATATATCACACACATACACACACACACATATAATATATAAATACATACATAATATTCACGTAGGGGTATTCAAAAGTACACTACTCTCTAAACATCTAAAGCATGACCAAGAAACAGGCATGTACAGTCTAAACTGTTGAGCACAGTGGAATAGAGTGCTGCAGTGGGGGTAGGGTGACCTTACAGACTTAGGGTGGGGGGAAATTTGCAAGCTCTGCAAAGTGAAATGCTTAAAAAGGGTACATAAATGTTGTATATGTGGACAACTATCTGCTCAGGGTTTGAAGTAACCCTTATGAGTCAATGTCCAACATCAGCAGTTTGTATGTGGAGAGTTAAAGTGAAATAAAGTGTGGTAAACTTTGCCCTGATGTGGCTTATTTCTGTCACGTTGCATGTGCTGCGAACGTAGGATAGTATTTAGAAAGAGCTGGAACTGTTCCAGATTAAACAAAGCTTGATTCGGGAAGAAGGACAGCCAGTCAATTCCACATTGCTGTGTTGACCTATATTAACTTCTAGTCAGCTGAGGCAAGCTTGGCAACAGCCAGCCAATCACAGCAGAGGGAGGGACGGCAGGACAGCCTATGGAAAATAAGCTACTGCAGCGAAATTTAGACTTAACACCTTAAGAGCTGGAGGCTTTTGTGACGGCTCACAGCAATGCATGTGAGAAACTTTAGCCAAAACTGAAACAGAGGGTTAATACGGTGTAAGGATAGTGATTATTTCATTACCTCTCGTAGCTGGAGATATGCTAGTATATGTTCAGAAATGCGGGATTACAGAAGTAAAAGTATTAAAATAAAAGGTGCACCATAAAGCAGCACTGTATAGGAGACTATCATATAAAATAGTGGAGCTTTGAGAGATCATTAATTCCAAAAAAACTTTCACATTTAATTTTATGTTGTGTTGTCCCTTCAGTGTTCCCTGAACTTTTTAGCATTATCCACTGGATGACACACATGTGATGGGTCTATGTGTTTTTAGAAATCTGCCTGTGCATGTCCATCATAGTGGTAATGTGGGGCACCAGATCTCCCCTTCACTTCAGCATCAAATCAGAGGTTTAGCAGGACAGGGCTAACCCACTTGGATCGAAGTTTTGCACTATAGCGGGGGTCAGCTGTAATTTTTTGATAATATGTACGCTTAAATGATAGCATAGGAACAGTATTTTTTGTAACAGAGCTCTCTTACTGCTTAACATTTTGGTGGTCGACCCACCAAATAAGGAACAAGGAAAAACTATCAAATAAGATAGAAAATAACCTCACTTGTTAAATGTATCCATTAAAATATGATCACAAAGGATGCTATTACAGCTCTGTCATTGAGGGTCACAATCCTGCTTGAGAGATATGGCTTTCTATAATTACCATTACAATTAAGTATAACTTTTCTCTGGGTAAATTGTCCTTTATTTAGCTTTTTCAGGGTTGTTATGGTGAGAACCAAGTTACATTTGAAAGAAGTGTTTCACGTGACTTGACAGCATGCTGAGGAGTGAATATGTCTTGCACATTTATAGTTTTACATTTTTTTTCGCTCTTACTATACAGTGTGGGAGTATCTCAATATACTATTTGTTTTACTTTAGGATCACTCAAAGTGTGAAAAGAAAAAAATAAATATGAATGCTAGTTTATTTTTATTTTTTTGGCAAATACGTCAAATGAAAACATATCTTTTGCAGGTATTCTCTTGGGGATTGCACTTCCCACTGTGAAATCAAAAGGTTTATGTCTCTCTGGAAAGAGAGCTTTCATAGACATGCATGGGGATACTGTTTGCTCATGTGCAAGACCACAGGGATCATCACACAAACCAAATATATCAGGGAAGCGGTTACCAGCTTAAATGAATGTGGCAAGTAGCACGGGCAAGTGAGAAACCTATTTGTTATCATCCCTACCGACTGAGTGACAATGCGGGTTCAGATCAGCTTATATGCTTCAGGTTGAAAACAAACAGGTTTTGTGTATGAGGAGAAATAGCATGTGTCTTCAAGAGAACATGCCACTTAACTCAGGGCTTGATAGATTCTGGGTGATAGGGAGCCAAGGCGCCTAAAAACACTACTGCTCACCTACCATTTTGGACTATTTTACTTTGAAGTCTATGGAAGTTCCTTTTCCTTAGCTCCTAAAAATAATCAGGCTGTATCCTGAATGGCTGTCTGGCTCCTAAAGGCTTCAGAAATTTGTCAAGCCCTGGTTTAACTTCTACACTAGATTCAATGTAAAAATAACACAAATCTACAATCATCAACAGTCTAATTACCGTATTTGCTCGATTATAAGACAAGGTTTTATTCCGAAAAAAAAATTCAGAAAAATCCCCCTCGTCTTATAATCTGACCTCAAATTGAGGTCAGATTATAAAACAGCGATCCAGGTCCCCAGCAGAGCTGCAGGGGACCTGGATCCCCCTCTCTAACAGCAGGGGATGTCTGCGCGATGAGCGCAGACTCCCCTGCTGCCGCCCGGCACGACCGCCGGGACTTCTGTGATGAAGCCGGGTACTTCCGGCTTCGTCACAGAAGTCCCAGCGGTCGTGCCGTGCGGCAGCAGGGGAGGTCTGCGCTCATCGCGCAGATATCCTCCGCTGCCCCGCTAGCCACCAGGGAGAATCGGGCAGCTGGGGGATGTCTGCACGTATCGTGCAGACATCCCCCGGCTGCCCCCACTAGCCACCAGGGATCTAGTTACAGTTAAGGGGGAGGGAGGGGGCAGAGAGGGAGGGGGAGGGAGGGAGGCAGAGAGACAGGGGGACAGAGCGACAAGGGGAGGGAGGGGGGAAGAGACAAGGGGAGGGAGGGGGGAAGAGCAACAAGGGGAGGGATGGGGGAAGAGACAGAGCAACAAGGGGGGAAGAGACAGAGGGAGGGGGACAGAGCAACAAGGGGAGGGAGGGGGGCAGAGAGAAACAAGGGGGAGGAAGAGACAGAGGCGAGGGGGGAGTCAAAGGGAGGAGGAGAGAGACAAAGCTGGGGGCAAGGGAAAGTGAAAGGCAGCATTGGCACATAAAAGGAAATAAAAAGAAGAAATGCATTTTTTTATATAATTTTTTTTATTAAAAAAGCATTTTACATGTGAATATATACAAGTTTAACTTTTTTCCTATAGGGTAGTCTTATATTCAGGCTTTTAGTATTTTTCCTAAAGGAATATCCAAAGTTTGGGGGGTCGTCTTATAATCAGGGTCGTCTTATAACCGAGCAAATACGGTAAGTCAGAAGGTCATGAGAGGAGCAGGAGGCTTCACAAGAGATGAGGCAGGCCACACAGTGTTGAGAGGCAGGACTGTAGGGAGCTTGGGTCGGACATCGGACCCAAGTGAAGAAAAACAATGGCCGCAGCTCTGTTCCTTGCAGCAAGTGCCGCAAAAAAGGTATGATAACTGAATTTTTTTTATTGGAATTGTTTCATAGGTATGGCACAGCATATGTATAAGGGTTTACTCCTTTATTTAATACAATGTTAGTTAGCTGAAATTCCCCCATCCAGTTGCATTTGAGAATTTCTACAACTTGGCTACTGTGGCCTAAAGTTTGAAATTCCCATCTCAATTGCCTGCAAGTCCCAGACGACGCAAGCACCACGTCACTTTTAGTTCCTGGCCACCAATCACAATGTGGTCGGTAGCCAGAGACTCAATGGCAGATCCCCGACCAGGGTCTTAATAGACCCTGTGGGTCCCTGCCAAAAGATCGCGATACCTCCCGACGTCACGTGTGACGTCATACCCGAACCCGGAAGTTCGGGCACAAAGCGGCCTCGTCTAACAGGTATAGCCACAATGAGCTGTTAAACATTAGGACGTTCTATGCCTTCCTGGTGTCTTTTAGGACCACTGAAATTAGGACGCCATAGAAAGTCCTAGCGATGCGAAAGGGCTTAAAGGCCAATAAACTATAATCCTTTATACAAAGCTGTTCTCACTAAACATTCTGAGTATAAGGACCAACAGCAATATATACAAAGCAAATTATATGGAAAAATATACGTGTTAAAAGTCACCTCCCTCAAAAAAAAATTGTGAGGTAATTCTGACCCTCACATGCACATTGTAATTTACATTTATTAGCACTAATTATGTCAGTGCAATGAGTTTTATAATTGCATGTGAGTTGCCAGGTGCAAATATGGTTGCCGCCTATTCATAACATTCCTGGCTGTATTTTTAGATTTTGGGCAGCTGCCAAAAAGGTTTGCCTGAGGCTAGCCAATAATCACATTCAGTATGATAGCTCATGGTTGCTAGGTGACAAGGATCTTTATCTCTCCAGATTGGTCACGATCACAAAATATTACAACCAATTAGGAGAAAGATACAAACAGATGTCCAGTACCTGCCAGCTTAGTGGAAACATATGCTCAATTGGAATGGCAAAAAAATGAATAATCAAAAGCTCTAAGGTTATGTGAGGGGTAATGTATGATGGGTGAATTCATAACCAAGATTTTTGTAAGGTTATGTGAGGGGTAATGTATGATGGGTGAATTCATAACCAAGATTTTTGTAAGGTTATGTAAGGGGTAATGTATGATGGGTGAATTCATAACCAAGATTTTTCTAAGGTTATGTGAGGGGTAATGTATGATGGGTGAATTCATTACCAAGATTTTATAAATTCAAATCTACTTTAAAACTCATAGCATAGCTCAAACCTATTCACTTTATTGCCATTTTCAATACTTTAAGTTTCTGAACACAACCACCATTTTAAATTAGCGGGTTGCACATCAAAAGGTGGCGGCCAGTATTAGTGTACTTCTGATAGCCAGGGGAAGCATTACACATTTGGTCACTTTTAGTCCATCAGGAATGGTGTTGAGTAGTAGAAAAAGCAGCGCTACCTCAGCATGGTGACGTCAAATGTCACAATGTGCGAGTAACAGGAAAATGCATACCTCATTTTTGGCAACAAGGCTGAAGTCTTCCAACAGTAACAAGAAAAGACAGAAAGCACAATATGGAACAGAAAATAATGCTTAATAAAAATTACTTTTATATTGAGGTTTAGTAAACCATACAGTCTGGCAATAAGATGTTACTATCCCAACCATTATTTTGCAAAAGACAGCTTATTCCTTTGCCTCATTGGCTTTGGAAACCCCAATGCAGTTATAACCCTCAACCTGCCTACTTTGTAAATAAGCTGACCATTTAATCAATGCACACACACACACAAAGCCATAACAGATCCAACAGATAACAGATCCAGAAAAGTAATTTACAAGATCTGGAACTAGCTCTTAGCCCATCCATAGCATTTAAGCTCTTGGCTCGAAAGCTATGGAGAGGAACAGACTCCTGGATTATACATAGGACACTCCAAAAACCTTTCTTCTGTGAAACCTGTATTCTCCAACCTGGTTCTGGGTTAGGCTGGATGTCTGTTACCGATCAATTGATCCTAGTGGCTGGAGTGATCTGGTTACCGTACACATCTTTTCTATTTATTTTTCTCTTTTAACCTCTTTTATTTTTCCTTTTATTAAATGATGTTTTAATAACTGTACTGGTGCATTCTTTAAATTACTCTATTTAACCCGTTTATGGTTGAATATTCTAATAGCTATGGCTAAAAGAATTTGAATCAACCCCGATGCTGCCAGTGGTTATTCACACTTATATTAATGTTTTGTTCTCATCTATCAGAACTCTCCATCTACATATCATAAATATTCTTAGAACAGCTTATAAAAGTTATGCAAATGAAAATCCCAAACAAATGGTGAGCTCTCTTAATGGAGTAAAACCCTAGAGAACAAATGCCATTAACTCATTTCGTTCTAAAAACACTCTAAAGAACTTAGCCTAATGTCTGGGAAATGCTCAGCTTTAAAGACCCCTTAAGACCTGTAATAAAACCTGTTTGTATTGGTTCTGAACTGATCTCAGACACCTTCAAAAAAAAAAAAATAGGATTCACTTGCTTGCAGCCTTACACGGCATGCGATTTTGTAGCAGTAACAGTCACCATTTTTGAGCCTGAGTGATCTCTCATGTACACAAAAACAAGTTAAAGGGCCTGTATGACATAAATATTGTTTTACTGTGAAAGTAGAGAATAAAAAATGATTGAAAATGATCTATACATTGTACTAGCAAAACTGCAAGTAAATGCCTAAATTAGGAGTTGCTTGCAATTCAGCTAATACAATGTATAATTTTCAAATCATTTTTTATTCTCTACATTCACAGTATAAGCACTGTTAAAGTGGTACAGTCCTTCCTCCCCTTTTTTTATGCTCATCTCATCTCGATTCCTTGATCTCCCCGTTTGTGTCCATTCCTCCCCTTCTTTCAGTTCAGCATATCAAAAAAATCAGGCAAATTCTCAAACTTGATCATGTGGGCAGTCACATGGCATGGCATAACCATGCAAGATAGAGCTCCAGCCTCAGTGGTACAGGATATTTTTCTACCCGAGCAATTCTGGAAACTATGAGCTATCAATAGATGCTTTTGCAGTTCATTTTTTTTTTACTGAACAGACCCCAGTATCCACAATTAGTGGTGACTACTGCTAACAAGGTAACACTATATAAAATTAGATTTATTTTAATCCTCACATATTTATATACACACACAATGATTAATGACAAAAACTCCCATTTATTAAAGTAACACGTGTAGTCCTTTTGTTGCAAGAAGCATTTTTTTCCAAAATGCAGATAAAAAAAAAAAAAGTAGTGTATTAGTGTCTTGTTGTAACTGCATCGGGGTAACTTAGCTGTTGTAGTGTTAAATTGCAATAGGAAAGTCGGAAAGTTATTGCATCTGTATTTAACTTTTAGTTGAGTGCCAGTCTATTACCTCTTTTCTGTTTATAGAGTAGCTTCCGGCCTTAAATTATTTTCATAATTTTTCCTTTTTCTTGAAGGTTTAAAAAAAAAAAAAAAGTTTTTCTTGGCACAGAAGACATCATTGAAGAGACCCATCCGGTCATTCCAAAACTTCTTGCAAAAAAAAGATTCCTGAACGCCCGACCCTAAGAACCGAGGGTGAACCGCAATGCAAAGTCTCTACTTGCTGGGCCGTGATCCTAGATCTAACAGAACAAAATGTCCACAGAAATGCTGTGCCAGAAGAGAAAATTATTTGTAGCTGCCTACCACGCTGAGAACATAGTACGCACTGCCGTGACAAATGAACTTCTTCCAAACTAACATTTCGGAGAAATCATAGTACACTCTTAGAAAAAAAAAAACAGACAGGCTGTCAATTTAACCACTAATAGGGCCAGAAAATGATGCAATTCATTGTGCACCAACAGCTGGCACTCTAGTAGCCAATTCAGAGAAAATATAAAATTTTGTGCAAAAAGTAACACAAGTAACAGTTTACAAATATTTATGGACTTTAATATAAACCAAAAATGCAGCTTAAAAACAGATTTGGTCCTCATTCTGAAAGATTGCATCTTGTGTAACAGTGTAAAAATTGTAAACAGAAATGCTCCAATTAAATAATACAAATTAAGTATGGTATTGTGCCCCCTTTGCTTGTGTTTCACTATGATGGAACGGAGATGTTGGTTTCAGATCTTCCTTCATCTGGCCCAAGTTTTTTTTAAACAACATGCCCACCCAGGATACTGTTATACAAGCAAAGAGAGCTCAGTAATTAATTTAATGAAAGAATAAACATAAAGATCTACTTAAAATGATTACATTTCATCTAATCTTTTATTATATCAACGTTCAAATTGCCCCCCCCCCCCCCCCCCTAAATACCAGGGCTGATGAAATGGTCCCTGGTCCCCCAATGAATCTTTGGGCCATGGGCTGGACAAGATGCCACTTGGACTTACGGGACAGGATGCTATATTAAAGGGGGTGAGGGCACTTTGCCAGTCCCAGGCCCTGTTTATTTCTTCTGAGGACGGGGGCACTTTGACAGCAGTTCCCTGGTTCCTACTTCTATAGTAAAACACTCTAAAAAGTTAAGAGGATCTGCAGTTTGGCTTTCATGAGCCACAGCTTTTGGGAAATATTAAGAACCAACATGAGTTTCTGAAAACTGGAGATATGTCATGCCAGCATGTAAGATCAGCTACTAATCATACCTCTGAACTTGAATAGTTTGTCTTAGAGGCTCCTGAGAGTGACTTTCTTGCAAAGCCCCAGTGGAGGAATAGGGAGGAAGGGTTCACTCTGGGTGCCACTTATTAGAGGGGTGCCACTGGATGGGGTACCCAGGGTCTACAACAGTTTATTAGACCCTGGGCACCCCAGCCAACAGCACCCCTATAATGTAGGTCAGATGGTGTGAAGACACCACGGGACAGCATGAAGAACTGTCCCAGCTAAAGCCTGCAGACCGGTAAAAAAAAAATGTACAAAAAAATCTGTGCGGGTGTAAGTGTGTGTCTGTGTGCGTGTGTGCACGCGTGTAAGTGACTGTGTTTGTGAGTGAGAGTGACTCTTTGTGTAAGTGTGAGTCTGAGTCTGTGTGTGTGTGTGTGTGTGTGTGTGTGTGTATAACTAAACTTCACACACAGATTCACTTACACACAAACATACTCACACAGTCTGTGTGTAAGTGTGACTGTGCATGTCCGTGTAAATGTGAGTATGTGCACGTGTCTCTGTGTTTAAATTTACAAATGTGTGCAATAAATATTGTTGAAAAGTGTAGGTGTTTTTTTTTATATTTTAAAGATAGGAGGTAGGTGGGGGGAGCAAAATGCTCTAGGTACGCCCCTGCCAAGCACTCAACTCCTTTTCCCCCCCCAGGTGTGGGTGCTCCTCCAGTTCCCTGCATATTTAAGAGGCTGCCCACCCCCTCAACAGAATGGACTGCCCATCATCCACCAGCCACACTTTGTGTTGCCCTGAACCACCTTGCGGCTTCATGGGAAAAAGCATCAAACCTCTGTGTATGTAATTCGGTAGTGAAAACCTGTCTCTTGGCAAACAGACTTCCTTGATGAGACAGTTTTATATTACATGGGATTTGAAGGAGACCTTTCTGTACTTCTTTTGAAAGTTTATGGCACAGCAGTCGGTGCATTTAGTTGGAAAATGAAAGCAAAGCAAATATTTAATGTAATTGGGGAGTAAAGGTATTGAAGGGTTTTCTATTAGCAAAACCAAACAGACTTTGTGAAGTTATAAGGCACTGCCCAGTCACAGTCGACACATTTGCAGGTATTGCATCAGGAACAACCTGCTTTGTTTCACTCCCTAGTTCTTAGAAAGGAGTGTAGGTTATTGGCTAGGTAGGAACTCCATGAAACCTAACACCATCTCTGCTCTACAACCCCCACACTTTATGATCTCAGCACCAACACCAGCTGAAGGCAGTACTTTGCCCTCTTGAAAGATTTTTTTTTCTCACTAAAACACACATATTACACACTTGCTTAATTAAAACTGTTATTTTTATATATCGGGTAAAACAAGCAGAAAAATGGTTACACAGAATTAGATAGAATTAATGTGGGGGTATCATACTGTGGTCCTTTGTAGAGGCCTTTTTAGAGGATTTCGAAAGATGGAATCCAGCAACAGCTGCAGGGCTAGAAATTAACAACCCTGGTTCAATGTGTGTACTCATTGGAACAGACTCCTCCTCAAAATTTACACAAATATATATATATATATTATACACACACACACACACACACACACACACAAACTGATTCCACCTCTTACATAGACACAGAAATACACAGAAGTCTCAAAATGCCTACTGTTACACATGCTTTGCATTACAACATTAAAGTTCACATTGCATGAAATAGAGTCATCAAGTCACAACACGAACCTGCTTCACATTAAACAACTATGGAATATTACAGTGTACTCCAAGAACAAAAAAAAAGTGTGCAACACATTAATAGCTCAATTTTGGGCTGAAAGGGAAAAATGGGATTAGAAGATAAGTCTGGCTCTGGTGTTTATGAACGACTCCTATTTCTTAGTACTGAATGTACCAGGACTTACACAGGAAGTAAACAATGATCATTACATGTTAGCATGGTGTGTGTGAGTATATACAATCTGGGCTCTGCTAGGCGGTGAATTCTTTACTTAGTGAAAGGCGTACGTCAAAGGGTCTCTAGTTGTTGGTTGCAGCTGACTTCTAGCCAAAGAAAACTGAAACAAAGGCCCAGTTTAGCAACCGTCTGCATTTTCCTTTGGCAAGCCAACTACTTTGGAACAGAACAAAAAATGAAAATAAGTGATAGTGAATTAACACTTTACATTAACATTTGAATTAACAGAAAATGAGTGGACACATTTGTAACAGGTTTTGAACACAATTCCTAATCTTTAAATATTGCCATGACCTCTGTTTTTTTTATTTCATTTAACAGTTATACCATTGTGAAATGTTGAGTTCTCTTATACAATCAGGATTAACTTTGCTCCTAGGTTAATTTGATAAGTATGGTAGGCGTTGGCACTTAATGTGTTAGAACACATTAGAACACAGTGTCACTATAAACAAAGCAAACATTTAAAATGAGCTATGACTTCTTAAAGTCCCACAGCATTTAGAATAATGTTTGTTTCTTCAGGAAAAGCAAAGGTTATTTTTGTATTGTCCTTACTCGGAATGAGAAGCTTTATCCACATAGAGTTCTTGCTGCTTCTTCTGCTGCGCCTCTCACAGCGAATCAACTGCAGGCATGTGCCGATGCTGTGAGGTTCTATCTTTAGCCAATCAGATTTAACCGTTCACACTCATGCCGTTTTGAAGCTAGTCAGAGAGTGTCTCACTCTGTAGGCTTAGAGTGGCATTTGGAGCAGGACTGGCCTATATGCTTCAGATTTAAAATGTTAAACACTGTACGCTATATTTCTCCATGTTGGGTGCATCGTAAAAATAAAATTTGCTTCTAGCAAGGCATTGACTCTTTTGTATAGAACAGTCTAAAATGCGTTTTAAGAACACAAATAAAATAAAAGGGCAAAACGCACAATTGTATTTGTGTGTGATGACTATTTACACATCAAGGGTAGGCAACCTTTGCACTGCAGATGTTGTGGACTACATCTTCCATAATGCTGGCAAAGCATCAAGGGAAACGTCGCCCACAAAATCTGGAGTGCTGAAGTTTGCCTGCCCCTTGTATACATGTTCCTACCAATGTCATTGAATTACAGGTAATGTTATAAATTCTATTTATGGGATTTTTTGGGGCACAACTTATAAAAGTAAAATATAGTACTTTAAGTCTTCAAGTTAAACACCCTTTAATATGTTGGCTTGTTTCATTTATTTTCTTAAAGTAGGGCCAACTCCACAATTGTTCAATGCAGTCTTGTAAGATCACCAAGTACAAGTTGTGTAGGTCCACTGTAAAAATCTGCAGGATATAATGTTAATTTACCATCACTTAATTCTCTAGAGCAGGTGTCAGCAACATACAACCCTCTAACCAATATTATTCAGCCCGCAGTCGCCATACCAAATATGGCACCTAGTTGGTCCATAGTGTAAATCCCAAAGATCTACCTCTGTCCCAATTTCCAGTGCACAGGTAGGATTCTGGCTCGTATAAAGAAAGTCAGTGCGTCACAGTCTGACTCAAACAACAATTAGTTATAGATAATATGCTACTATTTGTAACAAATGATTTAATTCAAGAAAAGCTTACAAAAAAGACGAAGGTACTTTTGAATATGTAATAAGAACAAACAAAAAGCATAAAGAGGTAAATACACTCAACAGGAATGCGTCAACAACAATACATTTCTAACACAAAGCAGGTATCAAATATTGTTATGCCATCACCCAGCGAGCTGTTGAATCATCACTGTTTTGCAGATTAGCGCAGCCATTCGACGAGTGACAAAAGTCTTTTATTTCAAGCAAAATAAACCATTGGACACTTAAGGAGTATGTTTTAGAATTGAAGTTATAGACATTTCAGAAATTGGGAGCAGATGTGCCTACATCTGGCCCCACTCACCCTCCTCCAAGCACTGGATATTTCTCTAAAGATGCAGCATTGGCTTAGTTATTGAGGAAATTTGCCTTGACGGGAATGTCAGAACTATGAGCAAAAAAAACTTTCCTGGCTGACCCGTCTATGATGGTTACAATAAAACTGGTAAGAAAAAAAAAGGTGCTTTAAATAGCATGATCCGAGAATAACCTGCCTGAATTGCTCATAATCCAAGAATTTACAGTGAAACATTTCTTTATATACAAATTAAAACATGTATTGTGTCTTGTGTAGATGTACAATCTGCTAGCATATAAAACATATTTGTAAAAATACCCAAGTAACTATTTTATAATCTTGAGCTCTGAGCTTTAGAGGGTATTTTCTCCCTGTAAATTGGTGAGAGAACTGTGCCTCTGCAAATACAGATCTTTGTAACACTACTTTCACATGGCACCTTAGGATGTAGAGTTGACAAGATATCATGGCTGTGACATCACTCCACTTGAAAAGTGACCTTCTTACATATGGCCGCTCACACAGCATTACAAGAATTTCTCACATGCACAAAATATGCAAGCAATTATATGCATCTGGACATGCAAAAAAATATAGCAAAGCATACTTAAAGAAAGATTAATGCCTACAATTTTAATTCACCATGTAATTGACCATGTCCTGCAGACATTATAGCTTTCCAAGTAACCATTGTTTGGGTGCAGAGATCGAGCATATTATATATGATAGAGAACAAGGAGTAGGACATTATAATGTTTACTTGCTTGCTGGATTGGTCTGTGGAGACGCTGCCTTAGTGGTCTATCAAACTGTCAGTCAGGAGGCACTTGCACAGAATGTATAGCTGTTTGAGCGTGAATTTGTACACATGCTAAGTAGAACTTAGAGTAGACTAAACACATAGGAGTCACGATTAGAGAGCTGTATCACCATCATGGTTTATATACTGCCAGGGAAAAGAAAAAAAGAAGAAAAAAAACCCACGATATAGATCTATTTATCCTTGAATTTGGGATTTCTTTATAATAGGCAGGTTCACAACCTCAGCATGGAGATGGACAAAGATGGTTTACATTATTGATGTGGCATGCAATCTAGTTGATTACCAATTTAAAGTATTATATTCTGCCCAAAATGTTTTCATTAGCAAAGGAACCCTTTTTTTTTTTTTTTTTTTTTAATCAGTATATGTAGTCAATAAAAGGTCAAACAGGTAGGGAATGTTTATCAGACTAAGTAAACCAAAACCAGGAGCATGTTATTAGGCAGGCACAATCTGGCATTCAGACTGTAAAGGTAATGGTTTGATTTTATGAACTGGACAGAATATTTTGAAACCTTATTTATATGGAAGCCAGGGAAGAGGCGCATTTATATAAAACCAAATTAGTTTCCAGCAATAACTTTTTCTTTTTTTTTAGGAGCCATTAATTCAAGATCACAGCTATGTCAAGTTTTAATTTCTCCATGTACAGAGGACTTACAACTCCCATAATACTGGCAAGGGAATATGGGAGATGTAGCGCTCCAGCAGCTAGAGGGCTGCAGTTTAACATCGCTGATTTTTGCACCTTTAAAAAAAAAAAAAAAATGTAAAGGAAAAAAATTGTCATTCGTAAAATTCCCAGACCCCATACATACCTTATGTGGTGTTCAAAGTCAGACACTATTGGGTAACTAACCAAAACAAACCGTTTAAAGTCACCTTGTTTAACGTTTAAAGTTACATAAAACAAGTCCTACCAGCTTCTAGTTTTGTTTACATTCCAGTTTTTTCAAAGAGGTGTAGAGATCTGTGTGCCGGAGCAATACACCTATAAGAGGTCCTTTCTTTCAGGGTTGGAGAACCTCTACCAAAATGTAATTTATAAAGATATAGATCTATCTACCGTATTTTCCGGCGTATAAGACGACTGGGCGTATAAGACGACCCCCCAACTAAGTCATCTTATAAGCCGGAAAAATCGCATCTATATTTTAACCTTTTAGGTTAAAATATAGAGTTTTCCACCCTCCTCCCCCTTTCCCCAATCCCCAGTACTTACCTATTTTCTGCTCTGTCTCCCGCTGTTTAGCCGGTCCGTGGCTGTGAGGGAAGCGTTGTGAGCTCCCCTCCAGCCGCGCGGTCAATAAAGTTTTGTTTAAAAAAAAGTTTAAACAGACTTTATTGAAGCCGCGTGGACTGAGGGGAGCTCACAACGCTTCCCTCACAGCCACGGACCGGCTTAACAGCACGAGCGGAGACACAGCAGAAAATAGGTGAGTAAATCCCAGTACCCGGCGTATAAGACGACCCCACAACTTTTGAGAAGATTTTCAGGGGTTAAAAAGTCGTCTTATACGCCGGAAAATACGGTATATATCTATCTATATATTTATCTCTCTCTTTATGTATATATTGGCTTTTTTTGTGTGTCATATTAAATTGAATGTTTTAATATATATATGCAATCAAATATTGTCTACTTATCAAAAATCTTTGTCTCTTGAACTTTTTTATTTATTTATTTATTCTTTGTTACAGGCTCTTATTTTATAAGCAGCGTTGCAAGACGAACGGCATTTTTCCCCCTGGTTTCACGTAACCTGTGTCTGTGAATATAAATGGTCATTGTTGGTAGTTCATGGTTTCTTTATTATATTGTGTAATTTTGTTTCATATTTGTATACCACATATTGTTTAAATCACTATACTTATTTATTGACTGTTTTATGCATTTCCACTCCTGTACATGGAAGTGTCAGGATAGATGGATATTACATATTTGTTATATTACAAATCTAGTAAGGGGCAAAACTGTATAAAAACAGAAGTAGGTCAAACAATCAAAGAGAGACAATTTTAATTTAAACATGAAAACACAGAGCTTATATAGTCCTAAAGCAATCCGATACTGACTAGGTTAGTATACTAGAAGCATTTAAAGGGACACTAAAACTTTTTTTTCCACAACCACTTCTTTTAATTACACGCCAGTTTATCCTCTGACCGGCAGCTGCCATGCTTCCATAGGAAGCAGGCAGCCGTCTAGTCAGCGACTCTCTGCGACCATCGTTTTTGCATGGCATCTGCAGGGGGGCCTTAACTAGGTCCCCCCTGCTGATCCCATACAAAAACTAGGGTATCTCTCTGTGCTACCAGCGAGAAACCCTTGCATTCGGTTATCAGAACGGGGCGAGCTGCTGTGCGCGTGCGGACGACAACCAGGAACTGCTGTGTCTCGCATGTGAGACACAGCTGATAGTAAACCTGCGTGCATCTATTAAGATATTTGTCAGGTTTACTTTCAAAGACTGGGATATGTTTCCTTGAAGGAAGCAAGGGTTATACAAGTTGGAATGTGCTTTTAAAGTGTTGTTAATAATGATAATTTCAAAAAGTAATAATTAATCTTGTACAATGGATTTACACTTTGTTACCTCTAGACAACTTGAAAACGTAGTATGTATAATTTCATGAAATTCTTGAGATTCTCTGCTACAGAGATATACCAAGTGGCTTTACTTTTTGATATAATGGGACTTGGGTATAATGAACATTACTGAGGTAAAATTCCTAACTTATAGCAAACAACAGTAGCATTCCATTGGATTCCATGGCTATTGATCCCCAGAAATGCTTTTTTATCCATAACCTCCACAGCAGGGCTTGACGAATATCTGTAGACTTTAGGGCCAAATAGACCAATTCAGGAGCCATCGTGGTTATTTTTAGGAGCCAGGAAATTGTACTTCCATAGCTCCCTCTATATCCTTAGAATACGCAATTCTGCCACTTTCTTTGGTAAAGTTAACCATTCCGCATCAAAAGTAGCGTGACAAAATGTTTCACATACACTACACCTGGGCTTGACTAACTTTACTGAGTTTTAGGGGCCAGCAAAAAAATCTAGGAGCCAGACAATGGCACACACACACACACACACACACACACACAGTAGGTGAAAAGAAGAACAGTAAGCATGTGAAACACAAAAAAAACTCTTCATATACAAATGTATTAATGTTCTTTATTATATTAATATATTTACATTATATAAGAATTGCTAAAACATTATTTTCGATTTTAATGTAATTAATTAATATCCTGGGCTTTATTTATTTATTTTTAAAAAAAAGATTTTTCTTGCTTAATTTCAGGCCATTTCAGGAGGACTTTGGCTCTCTCTGCATCATGACGAAGTCTTCTCATTGGCTTCTATTTCTGCAATAACTGAGGTCCTCCTGAAATGGACCCCAGATAAGCTGATCTTCTCACCATAGAGTCTATGGGACTGTCTGATTTTCATGCCAATTCGAGGACTACTCAGATCACTGAGTTGATCCAATTGGGTCCGTAACTCTGAGCTATCCGAGTTGACCCTAGAATGTTCTTCCAAAAGTTTTCCATCTTTTGAACAAAAGAATATGGATACTTATAGGATACTTTGAGTTTCCTCAGAAAACATGCCAGTTAAAGAGCTCGAAGTACACCAATTTTAGATATGTAACTATTTTTAGATTATTGTTTTTAGATGAAAAGTATCCATTTTATCCTTTGAAAGATGCCTTTCAAATGTGACAGGGACCAAACATAATGACTAGTGTAGGAACTTTAATCTCCAAAATTGAGGCTTTATATAGTCTCTGTGATAACAAATACAATGATAAACTCACATAAAATAGGTAGCACTACTAAATAAAAAAAAATTCAAAAAATGTTGAACAGTAAAGGGAGAAGGGAGACAGGACAAGTTGCTGCAGTGGATTGTACACTTAACGGACTTTGTTAATGACCTCATTGATCCCTCTTCAATCTAACTAGACCCCTGCACTCTGCTGAGAAAGCCCTCACTGAAATGTCAAATAACATATTCTGACAAATCTAAAGGTCACATCTAGTTACAGATTCACTTAGAGCTCTTTGTTGCCTTTGACACGGTTGACCGTCACCTTTTTCTTAACAGGTTAGCCTCTAAGGGCATAGGTGGCATGGCTCTCTCTTGGGTTGAGTCATATTTGAGTGCTCCTTCTACAGGTAGTTTGTTGTCCTTGCCCATTCTGATCCCTGTTGGTATTCTG
The DNA here is from genome assembly GCA_036172795.1 of Pelodytes ibericus. Taxonomy (NCBI): domain Eukaryota; kingdom Metazoa; phylum Chordata; class Amphibia; order Anura; family Pelodytidae; genus Pelodytes; species Pelodytes ibericus. The sequence continues at coordinate 87,677,981 of CM069861.1, forward strand.
CAAGGATTGGCCCTTGGCCCTCTGCTGTTCTCCTTATACACCTCCTCCTTGACCTTTTCACTCACCTTATGTGTCTCCTGTTCGCCACTCCCTCTAGATTGTAAGCTTGTGAGCTGGGCTCTCTACTTTTTGTATCAGTGTACTGGGTGTGTCAAACAAATTAAGTAGCTCTGCACAAAGTGATATTTTTCCATCTGAGTTAACCATTTGTGCATATTCCTGAAGTAGATATATGTGGTGAAGTTTGTAGTAAATAAACATGAACATTCTTATGATCAATAGGTGACCCATAGAGAAGATATAAAATGGTTAAAAAAAAGTGGTTTTGGAACAGAATTATGTAATACTTATTAATACTGGTTTTTCTATCATTAGAACAATTTATTGCAAAAGATCTCCATTTTGTAAGGACATGAAGGTAATAAATAAATATAAAGAGAAGATGGGAGAAGCAAACCTTCAACACAGCATTCAATCATTATGTAATAGTAAATAAAAATGCATAACGTAAGAGGTGAATGTGCAAATTAGAGCAGCTATAGAGTATGGGATGTATTACTCCAGATATTGTCCTAACGTGCACTGTCACATGATTGGCTAATTCTCTTACATGGTTCAATTGCAAAAGCTAAAGCATAGTATAATGTAGAAGCATTCTGCAGTTCTTTAGCTGCTGATGAACAACTACCATGACAAACTGCAAGAGGATTATGGGAAAGAGATCAAGAGATCCTGCCAACCGCTGGATGAGGTGTTCTAAAATGGTTTACACATAAAATGAACTTCTAGCCAAAAATCCATCAATAATGCATGCAATATTCACGCAAGAACAGAATAAAACAAAACGTTCCATAAAGTTATTTTATTAAATACAATTGTTTTCATTAAAAAGTTATTTTATTAGTTGTATCTAGTCAAGTCAAACAAGCAAACCAACCAAAAAAAAATCAAAACCAGCTCCCAAGAGTTTCACGTAGCAATGTGTTTTTGGCCAGTACACCACTGAACAGGTGACTTCCAAGCCTTCAGCAGATCCATTGTTTAAGTGTCTAAAATAATCAACTCCGCCACAACAAGTACATTGAAACAAAAGCAAACTAACCCTTCAGATACAAGCACTGGGCAGATCTTAACTCTGTGCTCAGAAAAAGTTAAAAGCAGTGTCTTGACCTTGACGGTGTTACGGTTAGCGGCCATCAAAATGCAGAAGATTAAAGTTAAAACAAGGTAAGCCAGCTATGGGTTTTTATATAAAGTACTGTACACCAAACCAATGATTTGACACCACAAAATCACCACAATCTAAAAAAAAAAAAAAAAAGTAAAGATGTATCACATAGGTGTTCAGCAGTGTACACAAGGAAGAAAACAACATGATGTGAGGCCTTGTTAACTCAAGATCAGGTATGTAACAAATCTCACTGGACATAGAGTATGTAAATGGACTCACACAGAGGGGATGATACACCACAACAAAGTGAATAAAAAAAAAAACCTTTTGATATATATGATATGATACCATATCTCAGGAAAATAATTAGTTTATTTACATCAGGCTGTATATAATAAAACCAGGTGAGACCCGGAATTAGGAATTGGTCATACTGACCATAAACCATAGACAACATTGTCTGTCAGCCGACTACACGTGATTAAAGTGTTCTAATATAGAAAAACAAGTGAAAGGTTAGTTGTCCCTTGTGTGAGGACAAACTGTACTTCTGATGCCAGGTTATCCTCTGACCGGTAGCTGTCATGTTTCCACGGTCCCCCCCTACTAATTTCATATAAAAACGAGGGTCTCTCTCCTCTGCACCGGCATTTTGCATACCTCGATCAGACTAGCGGGGTGAGCACCTGCTCTGATTGGCTGTGCACGCGCCGATACTGCCAGTGCTGTGAGACACAGCAGAGAGTAAATCCGAGTGTATCTACTAAGATACACGTTGTGTTTACTCCAGACCAGCAGGACATATTTTTTTAATCCTTGCTTCCTTTAAGGAAGCAAGGGTTAACAACTGGTGTAGTTGTTTCTTAAAAAGGAGACAAGAAGAGTAAAAAAAGTGTCTGCTTATATGCTGTGCAATAAATGAATTGCTATAATCAGCTTCAGATAACTTATGTTGCACCAAAACAAGTGTGGGTAACAGACTTGTATTATGAGCACTTGTAACTCCTTTGCTGAAATGCTACAAAGGAGTTACACAAATAAAAAAATGGATCACAATGTGTCATGTGATAAGCTCAAATTCAACACTGTATGCCATGTACTTGGACTGGATAAGACATAATGCCCTGGCTAATAAGCCTAAAGAGCAGCAAAGTATTATTCCTTACTATGGGATGATTATAAATATTATATAATGCCATGAAATAAATTGAGCCTTTTGGAATAGAAATATTCATTTGCACTTTGAAAAAATATATATATCATACACGCCCAAAGATTAGCAAGGCCTATATTTGCACGCTCCTTGTGGTCACACCAAATATTTGTTGGTCCCGGGAATGCGATAATAGCACCAAAAATAAAATGGACTGAATTGGAAGATCAATTATACTCGGCAGTAATACAGCCAAAGTTGTACTGTATGCGCCCAGTGCTATTAAACATGATAGAGAACAACTGAATAAATGAATTATTGCACCAAAAGCACTTACAAAATATACTTGAAACAGTCCCACTGTAAACTCTAATATTCCAATCACCAAGCTGTTAAGTAAAGGCCATGGTATGCTCCGATTTATCAGCGATATGTAAAAGGACTGCCTATAAGTGACCAGGGTACACTTGAATAGTTAAAAGAAGAAGTGAACCCTAGTTTTTTTTTTATGTTAGGAGGGTTTAGGTCTTTCTTGAAGCCATGAACTTTTTGGCATGCTGACAGAAATTCTATGAGAACAGTTGAATACTTTTCCCAAGGAAAACATTGAATAGAATTCAAATGCAAAAGATTAGGTGAAAAGCAAACAAAGTCAGAAACCAATGTAGAACTACCATTAAATCAGACTTAGGAACATGTATAAGAGTCTGATTAAAACAATAAAGTTTAACATCTTCTATTCCATAAATGAGAGCTACACATGCAGCCAAGTCAAGTGAGCTCACAGTTCAAAGACATACCTACCACACCCACATTTAAGAAGCACATTGCACTATTCTTTCAAGCACTATAATATTGAGAAATAATTTGTGTGTCTAATACCACAGCCCTTCGAAATGTGGATTTCAAAAGGATTATGCTGGAGATTGAATGGATTCCAAATAATTATTCCCTGGCTATAACCCTGTAAAGCCATTTTCCTGAACAGCTTTAAGTACAAGCCTAGATTGTCTCCCTACCAGGAGAATTGTGGCCACATGCCCTTGTTACAGTATGCTGAGCTGTATAAGTAATTTGGGAAAGAAAAATTAAACTAGACGAGTTGTTTATAAACAAACAGAATTGGAATCTGCAGCAGTTGTATAGGTAGATGAAAGAGTAAGAGTGAAATCCTTTGTGTAGCTAAAAATAGAGACAGCTCCTATAACAGGGGTGTCCAAGTTTATTCTGCAAAGGGCCACTTCGCTAGAAATGTATGCGTACGTGGGCCGCATTCATTTTTCATTCATTCAGAGAATAATATATATAATTATATCCATGCATACACAGTCACACTTACCACCCCTTCTCCCACACACAGTCACACTTACCCCACACACACACACACACACACACATTTATACACACATACATACACTTACCCCACACACATACACTTACCGCACACACATACACTTACCGCACACACATACTCACATACATACATACATACATACATACACTTACCCCACACCCACTTAACATGCACTCACATGGATACACATTTATACACACATTCGCATACATACATTTACCCCACACACTCATACACATTTATACACACACTCACATACATACATTTACCCCACACACACACACAAACACACACACACACTTATACACATACACATTTATACACACACACTCGCATACATACATACATACATACATACATACACTTACCCCCCACACATACACACACTTACCCCCCACACACATACACATATATACAGACACTCACAAACATACACTTACCCCACACACATCCACATTTATACACACACTTAACCACACACACACACACACATTTATACACACACACTCACATACATACACTTACCCCACACACACACACATTTATACACACACACTCACATACATACACTTACCCCACACACACACACACATTTATACACACACACATACATACACTTACCCCACACACACACACACATTTATACACACACACATACATACACTTACCCCACACACACACACACACACACACACACACACATACACTTACCCCACACACACACACACACACACACACACACACTCACATACACACACATTTATACACACACACACACATTTATATACACACACTCACATACATACACCTTACCTCTCACACACATTTATACACACACTTACATACATACACTTACCCGACACACACACACACACTCACATACATACACTTACCCCACACACACACACATTTATACACACACACTCACATACATACACTTACCCCACACACACACACACACACTCACATACATACACTTACCCCACACACACACACACTCACATACATACACTTACCCCACACACACACACACTCACATACATACACTTACCCCACACACACACACACTCACATACATACACTTACCCCACACACACACACACTCACATACATACACTTACCCCACACACACACACACACACACATTTATACACACACACACACACACACACACACACATTTATACACACACACACTCACATACACACACACATTTATACACACACACACACACACACACACACACACCTACCCCACACACACATTTATACACACACACACACACACCTACCCCACACACACATTTATATACACACACTCACATACATACACCTTACCCCTCACACACATTTATACACACACTTACATACATACACTTACCGGACACACACACACACACACACTCACATACATACACTTAACCGACACACACATTTATACACACACAAACTCACATACATACACTTACCCGACACACACATTTATACACACACACACACAAACTCACATACATACACTTACCCCACACACACATTTATACACACACACACTTACCCCCCACACACACATACACACACTCACTCACATACATACACTTACCAAGCAGTTTTCTTTTTTTTTTTAAACGGGGCTGTGGAGGTTGTGGGCTCCCCGTTTTCTTCATGCTGCTGGTGCGCTTCTTCCCTCCCTCTGACCCTTGCGCATGACCTCACGCGCAGGGTAGAGGAGGGGATATGCGCACGAGAGCAGCACCACTGCTGCACACCGCATGGGAAGCTGTATTGTTCCCGTGCGGTGTGCAGTTCGAGGTGCGGCTACCGGAGCAGAGCTCAGGCGGGCCGCACCTCGATGCCCGGCGCCGAATGTTGGACGCCTCTGTCCTATAAGAAAGAATTTGCAAAACATTAATGTACACAAAAATAAGAGGGGGGAAAAAAGCACAGGTTTATAAAATATCTGACAAGTTTCAGTACAACAGGAGGTGCAAAGGAATATTCATTCTCCTAGTTTACCATGAAAACCAACAAAATGTGGACCACAGATCAGAAAGATTTGGGTCGACTTTTATAATTTTTATAGGATTGTCTAAAAAAAAAAAAAATTAAAAAGCATGGCAACTGATTTTCAAAATCAGTTTGAGAAAGATACATTAAAAAACCTCTATACTGCAGCATGCAGACCTTTTTTTTGTGAGTGAGTTACGCAAAAATAAACCAATTTGTAATGCATCCCATTTCCAGAAAGAGAGTTACTTTACAAAGAATATTATAAAGTATTTAAAGAGGACTGTCACCTACAAAGCTTGTTCAATGAGTGTAGAGAATAAAATATCTATACAACATTGTTGTATATTACTAGTTCAAAGTGTTTTGTTTGTGTGTGAAGTGTATCTTGTTTATATCATTACCTTGTGGCCCATTAGGCAAAAGAACAACTTTCAATGTGAAATGTTTAAATTGCATATTGGGCCACAAGGTGAGCAACAGATGATACCACAGATACATATTAAATACAGTTGTTTGGAATTCTGTTAAGATTAATTTAATTCTATTCTTTACTAGGGCTGAACGAAACCCTGGACAAACTACTGCCGGATCCTAACATGTTTGGATTATTGTACATGAACTCTGTTAGTTCCATTTCCTAGGCTCCCGAATTGGAGTTTTTGACTCCAAAACACTACATATATTGAGCTACCATTGTTAGATCTAGTGAGTCTGCCACTCCACAACATCTACCTTCCATATTTCACAAATACCACATGTAGAGAGGTAAAGTTTATGTTGCACTAGGTTTATTTGCCCCAATTACTGCTGCCACTAAAATCCAAAGCTTTTCAATGATGCTGGTCACTACGAGAACCTATTCAACTGAATGTGTCCTCTTGCCATGCCAACAAAAGACGATAAAGGGCTAGAACAAGAAACTTTAAAATAGATCCCCTGCAGATATTTGCATACAAAAAACTCTGCACAATGTACAGGTTACATATGACCAGATACATGACACTTTGTTTGATGCCTGGAGGCCCCATTTAAAGTAAAAACGATGACTTCAAGAATAAAAAAAAAAAAATTGATAAAAACCTCTTGTGAGCAATAATAATAAGAAAAAAAAATAACATGGCACAGTTGGGGCTGTGCTTGGTCCTTCATCAATTCAGTAAAAAGACTGATAAAATTAAGTGAAGAAAAATGTGTGTATACTATAATTAAAGCTGCCAGGAAACTTACATTCAAAGGCAATCACTACAAACAAAAGACATCCAAGCTAATAAAAAAAAAAATAAAACACACACAAATGTACTGGTTACTGTAAATCAACTAGATTTATGGTCTTAGCATAAATCACTACTTGCATTGAGTGGCACAATGATTTGCCCACATGTAATAGGTTTCACATGTCAGTGATTGGTTGGTGAGTTAGTTCAGGGTCTGCTGCTGGAGAGACAGTCGGTTTTGCTTTCCTCTTGGGAAATAGTCATGTTAATGAACTGATGGGCTGTAACACTGCATCGATGGGCATGACGTCTTTAGGAACTTTGCAGACCTGTCAAGTAATATTCTTCTTGAGTCAATCTCATTCTCCGTGAGCTAGTCTCACATACTCAACATCTGTGTATTTTTGTTTCCTACTTTTTTTTTTTATTTCAACAGCTTTATCTTAAACAGGTTGATTTCACTCAGTGACCCAGTTGTGGGTGCGCTGCTGTATCAATGCACAATATGTATGGCCCACAGTAAATACATACTGCCTCATATTTCATACTGATTTTCATAGGAGCTTAGGTAACAGACTGTATAGTGGGTCTCTTAGTTTACCATGCCGCACTGTTCTAACTGAATACCCGATATAGGTGGGAAGAGAATACTACAAACAAAATCCTGTGCGTCTGTTAGTGCAACTATGACGGTGTGAAGAGGTTCAGACATACAATCCCATAGATGTAAACTGGAATGAATGATTCATCACAGAGGGCCAGGATACTAACTATTATGAGTGGTCACACTGAACTAATGATGTATGTCTGAGGAAGATTAATATGGTAAAACAACCAAAGTAGTTGTAATTAGACCAATCTAGGTGTGTGGTTAACAAATGATTTACAGTATCATATGACACTTTTGCCTGCATGTGTAGCAAAACAAATAAAATGACTGTTATTACTGTTTTTCAATGTATATGCACAAACTACGAAGACCAAAAGTTATTATTTAAATGGCAAAATGTTAAATTATGTTTAACTGAAAGATTGCATCAAGTGTAGAAATGTTAAAATAGAAATGCTTTAATGAAAGAACACAAATAAGTACCTTATTGAGCCCTCTTTGCTTGTATAGCACTATTGTAGCCCTTCTAGTCATGATCCATTTATCTTTAAAAACTTTAGAACACCCTGTTGGTTAAAGCAATAGGCTTGCAGTTGGTACAGGGTTTACTTCTCTGACACTGCCAGATTTAAAAGTAATCATGTTTTACCACGAGCAGCCAAGCACAGAATAAATAAACCTGTTCTGTTAACAACAGTAGACCCATTATCATTCTGGGTAATAATATTTAGATTATTTTCTTTAAACAATTAACTGATGTGAAATCTCTGCATTTTATTAAATCACGCTGTCTCTCTTATAGTACCTTGTAAAATAAGCCCTCAGGTGATGCCAGGTGTATTTCCTAGGTCAGAGTTCAAGAGTTCTTTTCTCCTGACTGCGAGGATGCAGAAAAGGGTACTTTGAAAACTTTCTGCAAATTAGAGGTATGTAACCGTCTTATTTTGATTTCTACCCCAGTAATATGACTGGATAAAAGTTGTATTTATAAAACACATTAAACACTAGAATATTATCCCACGACTTTACCTAAACACAATATTATGCAAACTGATAGGTAAAAAATACAATAATATAACAGTATAGTGAACTTACTTTTCTTTCTTTGAAAGAGGCAAAAGTTAAAAAAAAAAAAAAAGTTTCAAAAGTTAAACATATGGCACATTATTTAGGTCTTGCATCCCAGGACAGTTCCCATGATGCTCTGTCAGCCAAATGGATGGATGAACATCCTGGAAACTGCAGCTGGGACATTAAACTTACAGGAATGGGAATGTCTGACAGGTATATTTCTGTGCTGTGTGTTCATGTGTGTATGTGTGATGGAGGGTGCATGGTGGTGCAGCAAGTGATGGGAATGACAGATTATTTCATTTCAACATTGCGACATTGTGCTTGTCCCCACAAAGCAATAAAGAGGGACTAAACCTTAATGATGATCTTTTAAATCAGACAGGAGACAAATCCTGTCTGATCAAAAATAATTCTGAATGATGTTCCAATGGAATGCCGTTCAAAAGAGATTCACATTTGATTAGGAAGATTCCTTGAGATAGAAAAGAAAAAAGGCAAGCTCTCTTAACTCATAATGCAAAATTTTTTCGATGAAGAAAAAAAGGGAAAATGATAGCAAGTAACATAAAATGAAGGGGTTGGAACAGAACGTGTTTCGCATAACTAAAGGCGCTTAATCATAAGTGTGCAAACAACAAATGTGGTAAGCAATTTATACAAAATGCAACCAATTAAATAAAAGGTCAGTTGTTTAGCCAATGGGCTGTTTGATAAAGATCAGTAAAATACATAAAACAACATAAATAATGATATCTAGAAAACAGTGATGCTAAAAAACAGAAAGGACAAATAAAAGTGAAAATAAATTTAAAAAAAACAACTGTTTATGAAAATATATGCAATAGAACTTGTGAATGTAGATTGAAAACAAAAAAAAACATGGATTGTGTCAGTGAGAAAAAAGACAAATAAATGTGAATGAGTAGAGAAAGACGTAAAGTCACAGTAAAAAAAAAAAAGTAAGGAAAAGAGAAGCAAATTAATGTGAAAAAAAGGAAAAACGTGTAAAACCACATGTGTAATGTCAGTGAATAGAAAAAGAAATGAATGCGTGACACTAATGCATGTGAATAAGTAAAGAAAGATGTGTATAATAAAGTATCCAGTGTGGATTGGTTTGCGGTGTCTGTGAACGCGCCTCTAATGCAAATTGGTCTTCCAGTGCGGATTGGTTTGTGGCATTTATGAACACACCTCTAGCGTGGCACTTGTCACTAGAACACCTGTCTCCTGCCACAGTGTAATGTTCCTTGACATGAAAGCCCCCTCATCTTTGCGCCATTCAAATAATAGTTTTGTTTTAAAGGAGGTGGCTTAGTAGTCTTTCAATTGTCAAACCCAGGGTATAATAGGACACACAGCAAACTTTTTATTAATAGTTCATCTACATAATAAAGTGCAGCATCTGCCTAATTCTTTAATGTATTTCACATGATGCACATGCAATAATGGATTAGTGGGCATCCAAAGACTCTATTCCGGGCAAACTGGCAAGCAAACTAATGCCCCCAACATTCTCACTACAAGGTTTCGAATGAGGTCTGTGCCTCCAATGACATTACAGACTTAGTCCTCTGCCCCACATAGTCGCACATGTGTGACTCTTAGTGAATGCAGGAGTGTGAGGCATTTTTTTATGGGGGAATAGCGCTCCTCCTTTTGGATATCCATGATATGTATCGAATGGTTACAGAATCTGCCACATTGATCCAAGGATACATACCTGGCTCTAGATTTTGTACAATACTTAAAATGTGTATGGTGTGTATATTAGACACACATTGTACATCTGTATTAGTAATAGAGACACTGCAATTGTAGCACATCTCAAGGATCATGAGATCATTACTACTTATACACCATCCCCCACCACAGTTTTTCCCAAAGTAACATCCTAAACCAATATTTTTAACAAAAACTAGGTTTATGTTTGCATGTGTTATGTAAACATCTTCCGGTAACTTGCTCTTTCCCTTACAAAAAAAAAAATATGACTTCAAATACATTGTACATTACAAATAGCTACTGTGCCAACAGTACAGCAATTACCATACCATGTGTATGTGCTACAGATTGCCAGCCTATTTCTCTCAAAGGTCTACAGTCACCTAACTGCAAACCTGTGTATCATACTCAGAGGTAGATATCAACAACTTCACTATGAAGGTTTTGTATTCTACAGGGTGCAATTTTGAGGCATATATGGGGTCTTTTTATACATTGCAACACTTTTCAGAGTGGGAGAAGGCCCTCCGCCAAACAGTCTTTTGTGGAGAATCCCCCGAGACTAATCAGCGGCTGTGTTTTTTTTTTTAAATATATATTTTTTACATTGTCTGCACCAGTGTAACCAAAAAGTATGTAACCAACTGAAGCAGGGCACCTTTCCAATTGTTTTGGTGGAGTCTGCTTTATACATAGGCACACAAGCTGATAGCGCCATTATTTAGCAATATTGGCATGTCCGCCGTGTTTATACATGCCCCCTTAAAAGTTCTAAAGGAGGACTGATTACCATGCAAACCAAATACACATTCCTTGATATTGGAACACCGTTAGACCTTTGCCCCCATAATTGTTCTTCATATATCCCCCAGTTGTACCCAATAAAAGTAACTGCATAATGTTTTACAAGACATCTGTAGACATAATCTGCTTGTGGTAGGAGTGTTGGTGAATTGGTGTAATGTAATGTCTGTCTTTGGGGTTGTAAAGATCGGTCCTGTGGAAAAGTTCTAAAAGTGGTGCAACATCCCATAAGTTTCCATGGTGACTGCTCCACTTTTTATGAACTCTTCCTCAAGAATTGTTGGTTTTTATGCATAACCTCAGTTGTAAATGTCTGTAAATGAAACCCAGTTGTAATTCAGGCTAGTTGTTTGATAAATGATGGCTGACCTTTGTAACGCAAACTCCCATGACGTTCAGCCAGCCAAGTCCTCAACAACTGAAGTGACAATGTTTATCACTGTATTAGAATGTAGCTGTGTACTAGCCGTTTACTTTAGGACGGTTTACATGTACACAAATGATTGAGTGTGCAACTATTACAATAAAACCAATTATTATAACACATCATAATCTCCTCTCACCTTCCAGCCTGCAGAGCTGTTGCTATCCCCCTTGTCCTTGAAGTAGGGCACAGAGCGGACCATCCAGTCATAGATTTGGGACAAGGTAAGCCTCTTGTCCTGGGAGCTCTCTATGGCCCTGGTGATGAGATCTGCATAGGACATGTTGCCCCATGCATTCCTGCGCGACGAGCACTTTCTCTGTTGCTGCCCCGTCGCCCCACTCAGGGAACCCGCTCCTCCTAGCGCAGCCTGGGCCGACTCCACACCACCCACAGGGGTAGCAAGCATGGTCATGGTCTCCGCATCACCCGAAGTCACCAGCACCATGGTGCCTCTTTCCCCGGCGATAGTAACTGAAGAAGTCGATACCTCCTCATCATCGTCATCTTCCTCCGGGATCATGGAGGACGAGTCCCCGAGCTCCCCGCTGCTGGGTTTTGCAGGACTGGCTTGAGAGTCCGGTCGCTGCAGGGGCCATGTGCAGGACCGAGGCCGGCTCTGTGGCTCGAAGTCTGGGTCTATATCCAGCTCCCCTACCGGGGACGCTGAGGAGGAGGAGGGGGAGGCTTCTGCCATAATGTCAGACCCCTCCACTCCAAGCTCTGCAAAATGTCAGCTCTGCGTGCAGAGGGATCAGCGATCTGTACGGTGATGTTTCAAAAATAAACACACACAAAAAAAAAAATCCCAAAAGAAAAACAAATGCAGAATAATCAGTGGGTGCACATGTTCAGCTGCGCATAGAATCCCACCTTCCAGGAGCAAGTTACACCGAGCTCTCTTCAAGTACACAATGTGGCCCACAGCACATACCTCTCTTGCAGGAACATTCGGAGATGCTCCTGACCCCAATGAAAAGGTGACGTGTGGGTAGTAGTCTTCAGATGGTGCCCATGCCAGTTACCAGCAGATGGTATAAGGTTGATTCAGAGTCCTCTTATCTTACAGATTTAAAAAAAGGGTCTTCGAGAAGCCCTGCTCACTGGCTGTAGGTGTCAATCCCCGTCCCAGGCTCACAGGGTATATACATCTAGCACCCTCTGCTCACTCAGCTTGCAAGCAATGACACTGGGTGCTGAAATTGCAACTCGTGCAAAAATCCGCTTCACGTGCGACCACGAAATCACCCATCCAGAAGAGTTAAAATAAAATCACAACTGGATTAGAAAGCGTCTTCCTCTGTCCACAAACTAGCAATACTTTGCAAAAATCCACATATCTAGATTGGTAAATAATAAGCAATGCTCCCATTTGCAGATGGGCTGCAGCGAGGTCTTGCATGTATCTCTGTGATCATGCACTAAGCACATAACCTCCTTGCTCCTGCTGCTGCCATCTTGACAATTCCCCCACACCTCATTCAGGTCCTTTTTTCCCTGTTGTAATGGTGAAGAAGCAGCAAACAGCAGTGCAAATGAATCCCAGGCTCACGGTGAAAGCAGTAAGCTGGCTGCAACGTTTAAAGCTCCCCTTCGGATGTCCGGAGAGACAGCTGGTAGGATGGTACACGAACAGCACCAAATGTGTACAGAGGGCGGATTGGAGCAAATTGTTATTATTTCTCTTCCTGCTTATCTCCTTACAGCAGGCTGAAAAGTGACAGCGCAGGGGGGATGTTGCATTCACCAATAGCTTGTCACACTGCTGAATTCCACAGTCCTCCTCCTGACAACCATAGCCAGCTACAGTAACACTGAGCGGCACACGCAGGAACACACAACCTAACAGCACAAAGCCACTGCCTACTGGGAGGAGGCTGCACAGGGAGGAGGATCCCACTGGCACCCCTTCACCGCTGTTTTGTCACCAAGATTCTCAGCTCCCTGAGGGCATTTCTATAACTGTCTAACATTAGTTAGTTAGTATTAGTTTTAGTATTGTAAAATTACTTTCAAATGCTAATCTAGTAACCTGACTACAAAATCCATATTCTGGGGATTGCTTTCCAAAAGAGGTAGTGACTACTCTGAGCATTTCTTATACTTTGGAGGAGATTTCAAAGTTTTGCAGACAGAAATAGTACCTAATTGTATTAGCGTTTACAAAATAAAAACGTGGGAAACAAAATATTAAACATAATACAAAGTACATGGGTTTACAAAAACTTTCAGATGAAATGAAACATGCAGAACAGACTTCACATTGCGTAAACAAACAAAGCAAAAACGCCCCATTACAGGTTAGATAGACATCATCTAGGGGAGATTTGAAAAGAGTAGAATAGGGTAGTACAGTATATTATTCTGCTAGAATCAATTCGAAGCAGCAAAGTTAAAAAGTGATGAGGATTTAAAAACACTCAGTGGGGTAGATCCCATGGCCCCCATTATTTATAGACCCTGGGAATCGCAAATATCCAGTGTGTGAAGCACTGGTACTGTGCGGTGTTTAGCATATCACTGCCCCAAGCCTAAAGGGGGTGTTAGTTATTTTTACGGGGGCCAAAGGCATTCCCTGGTATGTGGCCCTCAGGTGGGGATCATTATTATTTTATTTTGGGGCCATGGGCATAATGCTGACTCTTGGCCCCAAGGGGCATACTATTTTATATATATTTGGACCATGGGCATAACGTGGGGCCAGTAATATTGATGACCTCAGGGGCCCCATTTTATTTAATGGGGCCAGCAGGAGGCTGCTAGCCCCATGGGGGGAAATGAATGAACAAAAATTGAGGGGCGAGATGAGGAACACTGGGGGAGCCAACAATTTTATTTTTTTACAGGTTAAACCTTTCAGTGCTTTAGGGAGCCCTGTTTGTGTTCCCTGCAGTACTGAAAAGGATCAAATAGTTCTGGGGGGTTCTGTGTTTAAAATTGACGAGCAAAATTTAAAGACTATTTTGCCCGTTCATTTTTACCGGCTGATTTTTACATGGTGTTGATGAATCACTGTTTGTGTGGTAACTATATCACAGAACAGTGTTTCAATTCTGGCTATAGTCTGGAACCTACCCAAACTTAACAATAGACCATTACCTGCCAAGTTTAACGGTAGAATGGCACCTGCCTAAGTCTGGTTATTGTCTGGCACCTGCCCATGCTTAGCTACAGTCCAGACCTTGCCCTGTTCCTTATATACCTGCACATGTACTCTGCAGCCCTGTAATGGGTCTGCCCTCTATTGTAAAGCACTGTCTCAGTTCAGCCCTGTCTTAGAGTCCTGTTTAGTTCTGTCCTGTCTTAAAACCCTGTTAAAGGGTTTCCATGTTTCATGTTTCTTTATTTGTGTGATTAGTTTGTGGTTTCCCTCCTGACTCTTCCCTGGTTTTTGTTCTGTCCTTTTGCTTTGCTCAGTTCCTCTTCAGGTATGCTTTTTGTGTCAGTGCAATGTAAGTCGTTAGATTCTATTATTAATTTACTAGTTTATTATTAGTTTCTCATTATACCATCAGTGCTTCTGAAAAAGTAGCGATCTGATTTGCAGTTAAGGTCATTTACCTGAGCAGTGTTCATGTTCTAGTGATGGGGTTGAACCATATGGGAAGTGGTTCAAAATCAGGCTTAAAAATAAAAAAGCAACCAGGGCACCAAGGATTACAAAAAGAAGAGGTCAGTTAAAGAACCACACACTATTTCACTGAAGACATTATAATTCATCCTGGTTTGACACCAAGGTGCTCTGATTATATAAATTCTCTACTAGTTCAGAGGGAGACTTACCGTTAAGGCACCCTCCACTGATTCTGTCAAAACTAGGGACTCTCACATGGAGTAATAGTTGCTGGTCTGAGGATAAGCTAGCATGTTCTATCCTCATACTACAGACACTCAGGTTTTTACTATATATATCAATCTTTATTACAAATTTTCAATAAATATTATAACATACAAATAAATACATATATAAACAAGACAAAAACTTCTTATCTCACCCTTACTTATTGTGTATGTGTCATTAAGTGTGAATAGAAGAAAAGGAAAGGGAGAGAGATGAAAAGAAAAGAGAGCAGAAAAAAAATAAAAATAGATAAATAAATAAAAAATTACCCGTAGACTCTCCGCCGACCGAACCTCCCCCAACGCTCCCCCCAGAGATCCCCGCAATGTAGGAATCTGATTATGAGGTCCACATCCCACTTGACCAAACTTTTATATTTTGCCATATGTCCCAGATCTCTATAAATTTATTTCTCCGTTCTACTGAGGCGTAAAATGTTTTTTCTGCTGTCAATTGAAATTCAGTTTGCTTCTCAATTTCTGGCCATGTTGGGAGATCTTGCTTCTTCCATTGACGAGAGAGTAACAGTTTAACCGCCATCAGTATATTAATACAAACAATTTGTTTTGGGGATCTGCTTCGTCCACGATTAAAATGAAAGAGAAATGTTTGAGGAGATAAATCAATACTTCGCTGCTCAGGTTTTTACTTGCACTTCTATAGTAGAAGCCAAAATAAACAAATAAAATGTTTTGTCCCTTTCTGGTCCTTTGGGAACTGCTACTACTGGGGTCTCCCGAATGTTGATCCTTGGCGCATAATAAAAGGCTACAACCAACTTCATAACTATTACTCCTTTGGTGTCTCTTAGGACGAAGGGACTTCAGATCAGCTCTTGTGGGTATGCAGTTCTCCTTCTGCCACACAAGGCTGCACAGGGTCAGGAGGCGCATGTGGTTTTATTGGGAGCCTTATGTTTTTCAGGTTGTCAGGCGGGGGGCATCTCCAGTGCAGGCTATGCCTGAAGTTCTGAGCGCTGGGTTGTCATGTTACATCCAGTGCTCCAGCTCTCTTTCAAGCGTTGAGCGTGAGGGGGTGAAGCAGCATTTTAGGGCCAGCTCTGTGTACAGATAGCGATAATATTTATAAACTAAACTTACTACTACCTAATAATTCTGCTTGTAATTTGGTTACCACATTGCTTAGAGTTTTGTAATTATCTATAAAGTGATACTATATGACTTTTGCATGAGCGGTACAATTTAAATGTGTTACTAGTTTTGTTCATGCTCTCCAGAACATGTACAGTACATGTTCTGCATAGAATAGTACTAAACACATTAATGGAGGGGGATTATTAAACACAGAAAGTATCATTATTATTGTTTTGTGTGGACATTACAGCATTCATTAGCCTCATTGCTTGCATAGTACTACAGGGAGTGTACTGGTACACTCCTTCTGACCTGTGTGATAAATGTATCTGTGTGGGAGGATGTTCATCTTACTCATATTACTAAAACTAAATTGGGGAAGGGATCAATATCTAGATGTCCTTCAGTATTACCAAAGGAATAAACTAATTTGGCAAACAGCACATAACTATTTGTTGGATAATTCCATTTACTACGTTAAATGTACTCATGATTTTATCGTAATTTGCTTTCTAAAAAAGGTCATTATAAAACCGAAATATAAAAAGATATTAGCTATGGATTAATGCAGCGGACATAATCAATTTTACATCTCTTGCAATCCATTTCTTCAATTCAAAGCTATCATTTGTCTTATATGTATATATATATATATATATATATATATATATATATATATATATATATATATATATAACAGTTTTATTACATTATTTGTTTCCTCATCAGGGAAGAGTGTTACATTATTTGCTCAGACACTGCTATTTACAGTCAATGACTATTTAAAAAAAAAAAAAAAATCCCAAACCTTTTACTGTATATTTAACCAGCCTGCAGACTGAGGATACAGTTACAACATGTCTATACTTATCACTTTAGCCAGTGCAGACATGCTAGGACTTGCCCAAGGTACTAAGATCATGAACAAGACACCTTTTTAGTTCCTCAGTATGTATGTGACAGAACACAGGGTTTATAGTTCAATTAAATCAGGTTTACACCAGGGACTAAAATCTGCAATGCATTACATATTATAATGGGATTCACCAGTTTTCCAACGTCACAAATTGTAATGCCATCAGAATTCTTGTACCGACTTAAAAGAAGCAGAATTTAAAAGATATTTTAAATGTTAGTAAATATTTAAAATCAAATAGGTTCTTATGTTTTAGATTCTTGATGCTTCTAATGTGTATGTGGAACGAAAGTAGAAACTTTGGGAATAATCCAGACAGAGTGTCAGCATAAATATTATATATATAATGTAGCAGTGACAGGTTCACAAAGAGAGGGGGCTAAATAACCCCTCAGGAAAGAAATGGATAGTACAATGGAAACAAGGTATCTAACAAAGTTGTACTGAAAGTCTGTAGAGTGGTCATCCAGAAACTCACATGTGGATACCACCTGTCCTCTTGATATCTTTCGCATTGAGGCGTACATCGTATGTACTCACTAGATTGCATTGGTTGAGAAAATTCTCCCATCATAAAACTCGGCCCAAAAGAAAGATCAAAGTCCTATAATCATAGTCACATTTGGGACAAGCCTTTAGAGTGTCTTGCTGGAAGCTTAGTAAATAAAATGCAACTTGTATTGATTCCGTTTTTTGTTTTTGTTTTTTTTTAAAGGGAAAATGCAGAGACTTACATTACCTGATGCATTATGTCAGCTCTAGTTGGACTCAATCGTCAGGCAATGTGAGTCTCAGCCAGGGTTAGGCAAAGTGTCCATGCAAGGAAGGTGAAGATCCATTGAACATCATTAAAGTCCAGTTAATATCCACCATAAACAATGGTGATGTGAGCAACTTATTTGGCTGTATGTTTGCTCAGATTGTACACTAGAAAGAAGGTTCAGAATGTGATATTGTCAGAAGCCAATGTAGTGAATTCAAAAATCTTAATAACAAATCAGAATCTTCAAAATGTATTTCCTGATCATAATAAACTGAAAATCTTGCTAGAAGTTTTTTTATTCACATTTCAATTTCAGGGCAACATTACATATGTGACGGGAGCTTGATTCAAAGCATAAATATGTAGGTCATAACAGCGTAAGCTGCTTTCCAGGGAATTAAGAAATTGTGGTTTGTAGATATATTTCAGTCTCTCTATTGTTAACCCTCAAATTTATTTTTCATTAATGTCTCTCAAACCATCACTACTTTAAAATATGTGAGCCAGTAAGTAACTTGTTGCATTCAGCAGTATTTAATTATGATTTTTCAGTTATTCCTTGGTGTAGGGCAGTGATGGTTAACCTATGGCACGGGTGCCACATGTGGCACTTGGGAGCTTCTGAGGTGGCACTTAGCACTTGAGTGCATTATCCCCATCGTCATACATGGAGATAAGTGGGGCACGTAAGGGGGGTACTCAGATGAGAAAACTAATATGAGCAGTCTCTGTAATGGAAATGGAAGAGGGAGCATAATCTCCAGGAAAATGTCACTTTGAGATCTTTAGCTTGGTAACATGCAAAACAATGGGCACTTGGGATTAAAAACGTTTGCTGGTTAGGGCGATTTGTGAATCTAAGATATTGGCTAGCTCATGATAATGGGCATGACGAGCTATTGTTTGCCAACTGAGGTAGATCATATACACAGTTGTTC
Source organism: Pelodytes ibericus (assembly GCA_036172795.1). Taxonomy (NCBI): domain Eukaryota; kingdom Metazoa; phylum Chordata; class Amphibia; order Anura; family Pelodytidae; genus Pelodytes; species Pelodytes ibericus. The sequence continues at coordinate 87,697,068 of CM069861.1, forward strand.
AACGGAAAGAGTAGCATAAACATATTTTTCTAATAATAATTATTAATTAATAAAGCTGCTCCATACACTGGACAAACAAAGCACAGAAATAATAACTGCCATTAGAAGAGTAGACATAATGGAACAAAAAGTGAGGAAGGACATTCTCAAACAAGCTTGAGGTTCAAAACGGCCAATGGGCAAATCAGTTTAGCTATTGCGAATATTGGACATACTTTTCTATAAGACATAAAGTGCAGGGCCAATGCTATATACAGTATAATAAATATTTTAATTAATATACCCCGCAGTACACGTGCATTGATGCTTGCAAACTCTGCACACGCTTTACTGTTCTTACTGTTTTGTATTGTGCTTTTGAATGGGGACTCTATTTCGGACATTCGGTTTATAGACTTTCGGTTTATGGAATACATGTAATGCTATTGCTATTCTATAAACCGAAAGTCTATAAATCGAATGTCTTTCGGTTTATAGACTTTCGGTTTATAGCTGAACCCCGAACTCCAACACGAACATACAGTGGAAAGGGGTCCGAATACCGTAATGTTCGGTAAGAACCAGAACAGTGCGGTTCGGGTTCGCTCAACACTAGCCACCTGCCATAATTTGCTGTGGTGATCTCTACTCCATGATGATCACACATGGTGGTGCATTATTGAAAGTCACTGTGTGCATATGTATTTTATTAACTTAAAACTGTGTAACAGCCTTATCAGACCTGTTCCCTTCTCTTACTGCTGGAGATTTAGTCAACTAAAATCTACTGGATATTTAGCAGACTATAACCAAAACAATTCAGATGACTAAACTAAAAAAAACTAAATTTGCCGTCAAAATGAACACTGCAGGGAAGGAAGCATAATATCTACCATAGTTTTAATTATTTGCAGTGACACAAACATTAAATATCAATACTTCAAATAAAAAAATGCAGCCATCTTAGGAGTTACTATGATGTAATATGTACTTTATAACAAAGATGTATAGAACAGAAGTATGTCCTGTAGGCTATAGAAAATACACTGCAATATAGCACTGCACCTTTAATTCACACAGCTGGCGTCCACTGTTGCCTGCCAATTTAAATACGTCATTGCTTGTCTGTCACTTGCCCATCCTCTTATACCCACCTCTACTTTACCAAAGTTAGGCTGACGCGACCAAACAGATGATGTCATTCTATTAATAAACCCGTGACCGATGGAGCCCCCGGGGTTTTCTCTGATTGGCTGACATCGCCCTTCCATCAGAAGACAGTGACAAAGCCTATTGGTGGAGGTGAAAAGGATGGGAGGGCCGCGCCCCTAGCACACCGCCCACCTCCCAAATCATAAACAATCTAGTAATGGTGACCAGCAATGCATGCTTTTATTTGCCAGTTGTAACGGGCGAGCCGAGTACATGACGCATGGCATGAGTGGGGGCCAGAGCTTCTTTCCACTTGTTATACATGTTTGTGCGTGTTAATGTTCATTTAACACGCTAAGCCGCACATGCACTATTGTGATGGTCTCATTCGCACAGCAGCGAGAGGGTTAACCAGCTGAAGGGTAGAGTGACGTCAGGTGCCTTAGTGTACTTTATTCTGCAGCTTGCCACCGCTCTGCTTTGATAAATATACCCCGCAGTACACGTGCATTGATGGCAAACCCAGCTTGCAAACCCTGCACACGCTTTACTGTTATCACTGTTTTGTATTGTGCTTATGTTATCATGTGCAATATTACACTCAATCTGATGCGTTTGTATTGCTAATGGGCGTATACTAAAGCTTACACAAATAATATTGACGTGCAATGTATACTTATATATATATATATATACCCTTTGTATTTGCCCTTATTTTCCATGGTGAAAATATTTTAAATGCCACTTTAAATGTCATCATTTGATCATATACTGATCTCTACTCCATGATGCTCACACATGGTGGTGCATTATTGAAAGTCACTATGTGCATATGTATTGTGTTACTGTCTGTAATCCATCTCTATCCACCTGCAGGATGTAAACCTGTCACGGTATGGTATAAATACAAATCTGCATCAAGTCGATGGGTGCATTGTGTCTAAGTATATTTACAGTTATAGCTGTCTTGTTGCCACTGGGTCTATTGTATGACAAGACCCCTCCCCTACTAATGCTGTTATAGCTGACACAAATAAACTGGCTAGTGTTAGGATTAGATGACATCATTAGGGGTTGGTCTACCTGTCATACACTTTTCAGTTTCCATCATATATAAAATTAGATCTATTCATCTTCTAATATACTGAATATTTAAAAACAAATATGAATACTAATATATTTGCTTTAAATACGACCATTAAGTAGCATGCTTCCTTCTGTACTCTACAATGCCTTGAAATTATTTTTACATTTATAGATAATACATATTATTTTCAGCTGTATTGTGTCCTTAGATCATTTGATGTTGATATCAATTTTATAAGCAAACAATTAATTTTAAATTCCACTTCATAGGGTGGGCATTTGTGCACTGTTGTTTATTTTTCTTTTCTTTCAATGTGTGTTCACAATACCTCCTCTTAGACTTTGTTATGTAGTACACTCCTCCCCTTGACACTCCTGCAGTTGACACATTGGGTGTTAAACAGAACACAAACAGAAGCATGCTAGATCACCAGCTGACCATGACAGCCTTCTATATTTTTCCTGTCAGCAGCAGTACTGGATAAACAACAAGACAATGTTCTGACATCGTGCTTTACAGTCGATTTGCAATTTTATATTGAGCTGTCGTTTCTTTCACACTGTGCTATATTGCTGTGCAAGGACAAATCCCTACAACTGGATAATCTCCCTTCTCTCTCCTCCCTTACTTTGGATTCATCCTCCCTCTTCACACAATATGGTTCATGGAGTGAAAGATGCAGAAAGGCGGGATTTAGGGATGGAAGGAAACGCCTGCTTATTTACAAGAACACGTGGGTCCTTTTCCTATCTGTAATCTGTGCACTGCAAAGGATTTCTTGTACCATTTAAAAAAAAAAAAAAACCTTTTTGTCAACTTTACAAGATGTGCAAATAGCAGAACAAATTGCAATATTTAAACTGGTTGATAAAAGGTACTTGTGATAGGGAACAGGCAAGATTTGTTATGATATTGCATTATTTATACGGTACTCTGTTATATTCACATGCACAACAAACATTCAGAGCATCTTCAGTAACGTGGACCTGCTAAAAAAAAAAAAAAAAGAAGCAATATTCTAACTAAAGGACTGTTCCAAATTGTATTTTTTAAAGCAGACACTTTAAATGGAAACATGCATTTATTTATTTTTATTCCTTTTTGCAAATACTTATCTTGAAAACTTTTCTTTCACCCTGGAATTGATGTTTTTAATGTGATGTTGCTTTCCCTGAGCATTCCCAAGCAATTAGAAATGTAGTATTCATTTTTTTTTAGGATAAAATTTGTTACTCATCTACTGCATCTAAATAACAAAATACAATTTTATTTGTCTTGTGTTTAGGAGTTCTCTTCTGTATATCAATTGCAATGCAAATTTTGTCTCTGCTATGCTGAGATAATAATTTAATGAACACAGCACTGACCCACAACACAGAGCATTGCACTGGGGCTATTTTGACAATTTTCATGCATTCATTTTAGCATTATTGTTAAAGGACAACTACACCTTTTAACCCTTGCTTCCTCAGCGCTAGAAAACAGGGACTCCCTTTTTCAAATAAACTCGATGTGTATGATTGCTGGCGCATGCTGACAGTGTCAGGGTGTGCTCACCCAGTCAGTGTGAGGGCCTGTACCTTCTGATTATGGTCTATTGGGGGCTAAAAGACTTTCTCTGATAGGTTTTGAATTGAGGTCACATCTGTTGATGGCATTCAGAAACAAAGGTCTCTCTATGGACTAGCAGAAAGAGAATGTCAGTGACAGACACAGCACATCATGGTTTCTGGTCATAGGACAAACTATAATATAAGCACTTTAATAGGGTCTCTGGTGGAATTTGTTTTTAATGATTTTTTTTACACACAGATTGTGTTTCAGCTGTTAATTATGGGAGGTTCGTATTTTGTACTACAAAAAAAATTATTACCAGATTCAGTTTACATTCCCTCTCTTATGTCCCATATTCCAAACTATTAGTAACAACAGTGTTATAACATTCCACTTTCTCCCAGAGCCAAAGACCATCAAGCCATGCAGATGTAATAATAAGTAAAAACCTCAGCTGTGTGATGACATCACACCACAACAGAGGGACCACTTTGCAACCTAAACACATCTAAATAACTTACTTACTAGTATTTCCTTACTGACGCCATATCATTACCATAAACTAACAGGGAGCGTCTAGGACAGTTCAGTGTGGCTGCTTCACTGCTGACCGCTCAGCGCGCCAGTTTGAATGCTGAACTGTCAGCGCTTACATTCATACACCCACCCAATAAATCAACCCCCCAAAAAGTGACCCTGAAACCCCCATACTAACCCCCCCCAACCCAAATCCCAATACTAACACTACTCCCGAACCCTAATACGAACATTAACCCTCTGAACCCTAATAAAAACATTAAGCCCCTAATACTAACATTAACCCCTAATAATACTCATCTTCAGCGATCCCGCGATGAACTGTCCCGCGAAGAAAGATCTGGACTGAACTGGCCATCGCGTTCACGGGGATGGTGAAGCGACTGTGTACATGCAGCCGCAATGAACCATCCCATCCCCAAGAGGGATATGTACAAAACTGACCCTTGTGCTTGCAGAACCAAATAGTGGGGCTATCACTATGTACTTATATTGGTAACGCTAACTCACAACAAAAGTCAGAATTTAGCTCTATGTGTGCTGTCCTCATATGTCCGGGTTGCTCTGGTTAAGTTATCCCCGTCATGTACTGTAATGTGCCTTATGCTTATTTACTGCACCACAAAGCAATGTTTGGATGTAAATATAAGGGCAACTTTATTCATGCTGAAGACATTGGCAGTTGTCACATTTGTTTCCCTTTTTTTTTTTTTTTTTTTTTATCTTCCCACCATTTTCCAATGCTAGACCTTAAAAGATAACCTTCACTGTCCCTTTAAAACAAAAATAATTATCTGCCCTCATTTCCTCATCGACATCCAAAAGCTCTTACTAATAATGGCAGCACTATTTACCCTTTTAAACAAGCACAATGCCTCTGGGTCATATTTGATTTTGCCCTTTCTGTTCAAGCACATGTTTTTGCCACCTCCACACAAAGAGCATTGATCAGATCCATCTATTTGTCACAAGGTACAGACTTTGTGTATCAATCAATAACAACAACAACCAAGATATGTGTGTTTGGTGAACATTTTTTTTTTTTTGCACATTCCTTTTTTTATATTTATATTCTTTATTTCAAATATCAAAATTCCAATTTATAAAAATCACATAAATATACAAAAATACATACTGTTCTCTTTTTCTTTTAGGGGACCAATAAGTACATATAATAATGCTTAAGAACCCAGTATGTTCATTCATTCCCGTTCAACATCCATTCACCATTCGTCCCAGGAGGGGGAGGAGGTATGTCCGCGCCATAGCCCACTGCCAGGTCCCATGGGGGCCCACTTCGGATTACCCTGTATGGGTTATCCTTTACTTAGGATCCAAGGGGACCATATTACACTATGTAAACTACTTAAACCCTTTGATCTATAGAATCCCTCTTCCATCCTTTTTTGATATTCTATTTGATTGTTCCAACGTCTTGCTATTTCAATCTTAACTGCCATGAATATATTTATCAAAATTTTTTTCTGTTCCGTCCCACAGGTCTCAAGATTCATGTGGAACAAAAACATCTGCGGGGATATGTCGGCGATAAATGGGAATATTTTCAATATCTCATCTTTCATCTTCGTTTTTACTAAAGTAAAATGTCTGCAATCCCACCATATTTGCAGGAAATTTCCCACTTCATTTCCATATCTCCAACATAAATCTGAAATTTGAAGAGAAATCCTGTGTACCACTGGTATACCAGTTTGTACTGTAACTCCATCAAGGCCACACTGTGGATTGTCTGCCTGACCATAGTTAGAGCCTGTACCCACTCTTTCAATGAAAATGGGACCTGCAATTACGCTTCCCATTTTATCATTGAATTTGTTTTTTCTAAAATCTCAGCACTTTTTAGTAATTTCCTTGTACGAGAAATTTGTTTTGGTTTATGTTGATTATCAAATAGTCATCGAATAGATGTTCCGTCAGGATCTATTTTTTTATTTATATAGCTTTTTATTCTTAAAAAGGTGAATACATCTTTACCCGGCAAGTCAAACCTCTGTTGAAGTAGTGGAAATGGGCTTACCTTGTGGCCCAACATTATATCTTTCAATGTTTTAATCTCTTTGTTAAGCCAGCCCGATATTACTAAATCTTTTATGTCATACGTTAAAACTTCCAGAGGAATAATAATAATTTATTCAAAATTCCGATTCTTTTTTTAAATTTATGGATAGAGATCAAACAGTCTCTCACTATTGGATTTTTCCGCCCCGTTTTACTTATATGTTTTATGTCACTCCAAATTTTTTTATCTAATCCATAAGGGCAAGAATCCTCCTATTCAATCTTGAATCAGTCTAAGTCAACTGATCTCTTGTTCATCCATTCCATACCGGGAGAAATCATACAGGCCTCATGTAATTCCACCATGTCGGGGAATGCCACTCCACCCTCTTGTATTCTTCTTTTAAGAATTGTCTGGGAGATCCTAGGTCTACGTCCAGGGCCGGACTGGGAACAAAAAACCAGCCCTGGAAAAAAATTGTATACCAGCCCCATAGCATAACACAGGGCTCGACAAACCCCGGGTGCCAGGTCGCCATGGCGACTAGGAAATTGTACCTGGCGCCCGGGTAGGATCAGCAGCACATGGCGCTCCACCGTCCTGAGGTTAGATTAAAAAAAAAAAGTATTATTCTTTCGCAGCGCTGTAGTGTCGGATCGGCGGGTGTCATAAACACACACGGCTTCTTCACATATATACACACACACACCTAGTTGACATATACACATATATCCAAACACCTCACACACATCTACTTTGTATTTATGTGCATATGTAAACACCTCACACACCTACTTTACATATCCACATATATCCAAACACCTCACACACCTACTTTACATATACACATTTATCCAAACACCTCACACACACCTACTTTATATATACACATATATCCAAACACCTCACACACACCTACTTTACATATACACATATATCCAAACACCTCACACACACCTACTTTACATATACACATATATCCAAACACCTCACACACACCTACTTTATATATACACATATATCCAAACACCTCACACACACCTACTTTACATATACACATATATACAAACACCTCACACACACCTACTTTACATATACACATATATACAAACACCTCACACACACCTACTTTACATATACACATATATCCAAACACCTCACACACACCTACTTTATATCATAGGCGTGCGCAGCCTATTGCATTAGGGTGTGCACCCTAAAGCACAAACACACACGCCGCACACGTGTGTGTGTATAGATATATAGATAGATATATATCTATCTATATATCTATACACACACACATACACAAATGCACTCTGCATACTTACATACAGACCCGCATTCATATAATTATCAATATAAACAAACATTTAAAAACTGTATTAAAACTTTTTTTTTATTAATTAAGCATTTAGCAATGTAAACAAACATTTCACATTTTTTAACTTAAAAAAACACTTACTTAAAGTTTACCAGCCAGCCGGCCGCCCCAGAACCCCTCCTGGGAAAAAACGATGTGCCTGTGCTCCGCTCTGCACCCTCTCCTCTGGCACTGCGGCTGGGCCTCACCCTTGCGTTGCCGTGACTCCGCCTCTGCGTGACGTCACGGAACGCGTGTACGCGAACGCGTACATTACAGGGGAGGTCTGAGGGAGGAGAAAGTCCGTCCTTCACTATGCGGCGCTTCCGCTCGCATAGTGAAGGATCGGATTAGGAGACAAACTCGGGCGGCAGACGGCAGTGCAGCACGGAGGCAGGGCCGTCTTTAATAGTGATTGGACCCTGGGCAAGCATTTGCTTGGGCCCCCTGGATCCTGCCCCCTCCCCTGCATGCAATCCCGCCATCCATCGCGATGTTACCCCCCCCCCCCCCCCCCACACACACACACACATATGCCATAATTGTTGTGCCATTCAGATGCCAGTAATATTGTAACTTTCGGATGCCAGTAATATTGTGCCAGTCAGAGCCCAGTAATATTGTGCCAGTCAGAGCCTAGTAATATTGTGCCAGTCAGATGCCTGCAATATTGTGCCAGTCAGATGCCTGCAATAGTGTGCCAGTCAGAGCCCAGTAATAATGTGCCAGTCAGATGCCAGTAATATTGTGCCAGTCAGATACCAATAATATTGTGCCAGTCAGATACCAATAATATTGTGCCAGTCAGATACCAGGAATATTGTGCCTGTCAGAGCCCAGGAATATGGTGCCTGTCAGATGCCTGTAATATTATGCCAGTCAGATGCCTGTAATAGTGTGCAGTCAGAGGCCAGGAATATTGTGCCAGTCAGATGCCTGTAATATTGTGCCAGTCAGATGCCTGTAATATTATGCCAGTCAGATGCCTGTAATATTATGCCAGTCAGATGCTTGTAATAGTGTGCCAGTCAGAGCCCAGGAATATAGTGCCAATCAGATGCCCAGTAATATAGTGCCAATCAGATGCCAAGTAATATAGTGCCAGTCAGATACACAGTAATATAGTGCCAATCAGATACCCAGTAATATAGTGCCAATCATATGCCCAGTAATATAGTGCCAATCAGATGCCAAGTAATATAGTGCCAATCAGATGCCCAGTAATATAGTGCCAATCAGATGCCAAGTAATATAGTGCCAGTCAGATACCCAGTAATATAGTGCCAATCAGATGCCAAGTAATATAGTGCCAATCAGATACCCAGTAATATAGTGCCAATCAGATGCCAAGTAATATAGTGCCAATCAGATACCCAGTAATATAGTGCCAATCAGATACCCAGTAATATAGTGACAGTCAGATGCCAAGTAATATAGTGCCAATCAGATACCCAGTAATATAGTGCCAGATACCCAGTAATATAGTGCCAGATACCCAGTAATATAGTGCCAATCAGATGCCAAGTAATATAGTGCCAATCAGATACCCAGTAATATAGTGCCAGTCAGATGCCAAGTAATATAGTGCCAATCAGATACCCAGTAATATAGTGCCAGATACCCAGTAATATAGTGCCAATCAGATGCCCAGTAATATAGTGCCAATCAGATGCCCAGTAATATTGTGCCAATCAGATACCCAGTAATATAGTGCCAATCAGATGCCCAGTAATATTGTGCCAATCATACCAGGAATATTGTGCCAATCAGATACCCAGTAATATTGTGCCAATCATATACCAGGAATATAGTGCCAATCAGATGCCCAGTAATATAGTGCCAATCAGATGCCCAGTAATATAGTGCCAATCAGATACCCAGTAATATTGTGCCAATCAGATACCCAGTAATATTGTGCCAGTCAGATACCCAGTAATATAGTGCCAATCAGATTCCCAGTAATATTGTGCCAATCAGATACCCAGTAATATAGTGCCAATCAGATTCCCAGTAATATAGTGCCAATCAGATGCCCAGTAATATAGTGCCAATCAGATGCCCAGTAATATAGTGCCAATCAGATACCCAGTAATATAGTGCCAATCAGATACCCAGTAATATTGTGCCAATCAGATACCCAGTAATATTGTGCCAGTCAGATACCCAGTAATATAGTGCCAATCAGATTCCCAGTAATATTGTGCCAGTCAGATACCCAGTAATATAGTGCCAGTCAGATACCAGGAATATTGTGCCAGCCAGACCCCCTCCGTGTCCCCCGCCGGATGTCTCCTCCGTGCAGTCTTCCCTCTTGCACGGAGGAGGGAAACAGAAACCGAACCCGGATGTGACGCGACGTCACATCCGGCGTTAGTTTTTTTTTTTTTTCCGGCCGTCGCATCCATCGGATGCGGCTTGCCGGAAAAAAGCGTTCACAAGCGCAATGCGCTGTGAACGCGGTAGCAGGGGCTGGGGGCCCACGGGACAGCTGCCTTGGGGCCCCCCAGGAGTAAATGGGCCCAGGGCAGCTGCCCCGTTTGCCCCGCGTTAAAGACGGCCCTGCACGGATTAGGGTGTGCCCAGGCACACCCGGCACACCCCGTGCGCACGCCTATGCTTTATATATACACATATATACAAACACCTCACACACACCTACTTTATATATACACATATATACAAACACCTCACACACACCTACTTTATATATACACATATATACAAACACCTCACACACACCTACTTTACATATACACATATATACAAACACCTCACACACACCTACTTTACATATACACATATATCCAAACACCTCACACACACCTACTTTATATATACACATATATACAAACACCTCACACACACCTACTTTACATATACACATATATCCAAACACCTCACACACACCTACTTTATATATACACATATATACAAACACACACCTACTTTATATATACACATATATACAAACACCTCACACACACCTACTTTACATATACACATATATACAAACACACACCCACCTCACACAGTCTTTTCTTGATGTGTCCCCCCTCCCTGCTGCTTTACCTCATTGCAGGGGAGGGGGACATCCGTGCTGCAGCATGTCCTCACTCATCGGCCTGCTGAGTGCCAGGATGTCACGTGACGACACCCGGCACTCAGACACGCGTTGCACGAGGGGGCGGAGCTTGCAGTCTGTGCTATACGCACAGACTTTACCCCCTCGCGCTCCGAAAAAAGAAAAAAACATCGGATGGCAGCGGCAAGGGGACAGGGAGGGTAACTTCACCCAGGCGCCTGGTCTCATTTCCTGGTCGCCATGGCGACCTGGCGCCTGGGGTTTGTCGAGCCCTGGACTAACTGTCTCTGGATGTGTGTGGATCTGACTGACTGACTCTGGATGTGTGTGGATCTGACTGACTGTCTCTGGATGTGTGTGGATCTGACTGACTGTCTCTGGATGTGTGTGGAGACTGACTGACTGACTGTCTCTGGATGTGTATGGATACTGACTGACTGTCTTTGCATGAATGTGACTGTCTCTGTATGAATCTGAATGACTCTGTGTGTGTGTGTGTGTGTGTGTGTGTATGTATGGTTTTGTGAATGTGCCGTTGTCTGGCTCCTAGATTTTTTTTCTGGCTCCTAAAAGTAAATTACATTTGTCAAGCCCTGGCATAACATTTTTAAACCAGCCCCATAGCATAATATCATTTTTTTGTTCAAAAAAGGGGAAACCATGCATGTTTTAAAAACACATCTGAACAGAGTATTATTTATAGATAAGACTGATATATAAGCCTGCCTAGGGCAATATATGTATTGAGTTATATGAATTGCCCTGTGCAGAGGTATATATCGGAGCAGTGTGTGAGACATTTCCTTGTGTACATATTTCTGTAGCCTCTCTCTCTCTCTCTCTCGTAGCGTCTCTCTCTCTCTCTGTATCTCTCTCTGTCTCTCTCTCTCTCGTAGCCTCTCTCTCTCGGAGCCTCTCTCTCTCGGAGCCTCTCTCTCTCGTAGCCTCTCTCTCGTAGCCTCTCTCTCGCTCTCTTGTAGCGTCTCTCTCTCTCTCTCTTGTAGCGTCTCTCTCTCTCTCTCTCGTAGCGTCTGTCTCTCTCCTGTAGTGTCTCTCTCTCAGTTCTGTAGTGTCTCTCTCACCTCTACCCTTCCCCTGTAGTGTCTCTCGCTCTCCCCTTCCCCCTGTGGTGTCACTCTTACCCCCCTTCCCACAGTGGTGTCACTCTTACCCCCTTTCCCCCTGTGGTGTCACTCTTACCTCCCTTCCCACAGTGGTGTCACTCTTACCCCCTTTCCCCCTGTGGTGTCACTCTTACCCCCCTTCCCACAGTGGTGTCACTCTTACCCCCCCTTCCCACAGTGGTGTCACTCTTACCCCCTTTCCCCCTGTGGTGTCACTCTTACCCCCCTTCCCACAGTGGTGTCACTCTTACCCACCCTTCCCACAGTGGTGTCACTCTTACCCCCCCCTTCCCACAGTGGTGTCACTCTTACCCCCCCCCCCCTTCCCACAGTGGTGTCACACTCCCCCCCCCCTTTCCCCTTGTAGTGTCACTCTTTCCCCCTCCCCCCCGTAGTGTCACTCTTCCCCGTAGTGTCTCTTCCCTTTTCCCCGTGCTCTCACTCACCCGGCTGTCTCTTCCTCCTCACCGCACCGCGCAGGAACTGCTGCTGCAACATCCGGCGGCAGCAGGCGAATTTCTTAAAGAGGCGGCAGCCTCCGAACTTCTTAAAGTGTCCTGCCGCCACTTTAAGCAGTTCGGCGGCCATCGCCACTTTAAGAAATTCGCCTGCTGCCGCCGGATGTTGCAGCAGCCGAACTTCTCATAGTGGTGGCTGCCGCCGCTTGGCTTTAAGTGGCCAAGGCGGCCCCGGAGCAGGCGGCCCACCGGGATTTTTCCCGGTATCCCGGTGGGCCAGTCCGGCCCTGTCTACGTCCCATCCAGATAAAATCAACAAACATGAGTTGGAATTGGGTCAGAACTTTTTGTTGCACCCTAAATGGGATGGTTCTAAACAAAAACAGTACTTTGGGAATAATATAAGAGTTTAATATATTTATTCTTCCTAGCCAAGATGTCTCTAAGCCTTTCCAGTGTATTCATTTCTGCCTCAAGTCTTTCAATAGTTCTAGGTAGTTGTTTACATTGGAACTATTATAATCAAAACCCAGCCCTATGCCTAGATAATAATTAATTTTTTTAGCCCAATCAAACTGATGTTGTAATCTGAGCGAATCAAAATTTTCTTTCTTCATATTTGCTGTTATAATTTGGGTTTTCCCCAGATTTATTTTATAATTTGAAATCTGGAATAGAGATCTATTGTTTTTAACACTTCTGAAATAGAAATCTCTGGTCTGGACAGGGACAGAAGAACATCGTCAGCATATAATGTTATTTTACATTCACCATTCTTTATTTGGATTCCATGTATCTTGTCATTATCTCTGATCATGGCGGCCAAAGGTTCTATTGAAAGGATATATAATAACGGCGCCATAGGACAACCTTGCCTGGTGCCATTTCCAACCGAAAAATAATCCGATAGAAACGTTTGGCCAGCCACTCTTGCAATAGGTTCGGAATACAACAACATGACACTGTTTTTAAATGATCCTATTAAACCAAATCTTTCCAATACTCTATCCAGGAATCTCCAGCTTACCCTGTCAAACGCCTTTTCAGCGTCAATAGCTAACAGAGCAGCTGGAGTCCCCTGGATATTGATTTTATGTAACATATTAAATATCTTCCTTGTATTATCTGATGCTCTTCTACCCTGTATGAACCCAGACTGGTCCCCGTGTACTGGATTTGGTATGATTCTCTTTAATCGGTCTGCCAATATCTTTGAATAGATCTTTAAATCGATGTTAATAAGAGATATTGGTCTATAATTACTTGGGTATTGAGGATATTTCCCTTGTTTTGGAATTGGGGTAATTGAAGCAACCAAACTCTCCTTTGGGATTTTTGCTATTTCTGACATATTATTGAAAGTTTTTAAAAGAAATGGGGCAATTAGTAAGTTTTTTTATAAAATGGAGCCGAAAATCCATCCGGGCCCGGAGCTTTGGCAGATTTTAAATTATTTATAGTTTCTGTAATTTCCTTAAAAGTAATTGGATTGTTTAAGTATGCAAATTTTTATGCAGGTATTGTGGGAATTTTCAGACTACTCAAATATCTATCAATTTCCACGTCAGATGGTACTGGTTTATTTAGATTGTGAAGGGAACCGTAATAATCTGCAAATGCTTGAGCAATTGCTATAGGAGTCAGATATTTTTTGTCTCCAACTATAATTCTCTTAATATTTTTTTTTTCTGTCTGGTGTTGTAATCTTTTAGAAAGAATTTTGCCTGTTCTATTATTCCCAGAATACCATTTTTGTTTTATGAATGTTATTGTTCTATTAATTTGCTCAAAGGTGTGAGTTTTTATTTTATCTCTAGTTTCTTGTATTTCTGCTATTAATTTACAATCCAGGCATTTTTTATTTAATTTTTCTAACTTAGCAATGGCTATGTACAATTCAGCAAGAGACTTCCCTCCCTCTCTCTTTAATTGTACTCCCAACTTCATGATCAGACCACGCATATAGCATTTAAATATGCACCAGACTGTTGTTTGCGTTACTTCCCCATTATCATTTGCCTTCAAAAAGGCCTCTGCTTCTGTAGCTAAATATGTTAAATTAGGGACAGAGTCCAAAAATTTTTCATTATGCCTCCATTTGTTCCTAATGTTATATTCAGGGTTCTTTTTAAGATCTATAGTTATAGGTGCGTGGTCTGACCATGTAATTGACCCTATCTCTGTTTTAACTACTTTGTTCAGATCATGCGTCTTCATTAATAACAAATATATTCTTGTATACGTTTAGTGCACATGAGAGAAGAAGGTATAGTCTCTCCCTTCTGGATTAAACACTCGCCAAAAGTCGTATTGAGAATTAAGCTGGAAAAATTTCTGGAGTCCTGAGGGCTTCCCCTCTTGTTTACATTTTCCTCTACGTTTTACTTTGCCATTTCTGCCTATCTGTGGGTCTACTATTGAGTTAAAATCGTCTCCAAAAATCAACGTACCACATAAAACTTTATTTGCCTTAGCAAGTATTTCTTTCATAAATCTGACTGGTATCTGATTAGGCGCATACACATTTATCAGAATGTAAATTTGATCCTCAATTTTGGCAATCAATATAATATATCTCCCATTCTCATCTTTGATATGGTGAATATATTCACATTTTAACTTATCTGATAAGATTATTGCCACGCCCCTTATTTTTTTTTGATCCTACCATATTTCATATTTGAAACGAATTTCACTGGGTATTTGCTATATTTCCATAATCTCTCCGGTTGCTCTATCCAGTGTGTCTCTTGTGCCATCAAGATATCTACTTTATTATTAATCAAATATTTGCAAAGGCTTACGCGTTTCTGGGGCGAATTTAGCCCTTGAACATTTCAACAACCAGCATAAATCTGTTTTCCAGGCCAATTCCAGATGTTGAGCAAGGCATTATCCCATTGTGTTAAAAAGTATTGTGACATCACATACACCTGTCAACCTAGTTATGTCTCAGATTATGATGCTCTAAATCTGTTGCAGCAGAGATAACCAATTTTAGTTTTTTTAAGGTGAGTTTATATTATAGCCTTCTTTGGAACTTCATTAGACATCTTTATTTACAAACTAATTTACTGAGTCTTTTGATTAGGTCAACAAAGCCTTAACATTAGTCTATTCACATTTAAAACTTATGGTATTAATGTGTTCTGCATTACAACAATTTAAAGGGGCACTAAACCCTCCTGACTTTCTTTTAATCAGACAGAAGTATGCTTCTGAACGATAATGATCTCCTTTTCCCCTGCTATGTAGTTCTGCTGTGTGATTGACATGTGCACAGGCCATTGAAGGAAACAGGTGGCCTCTCTCTGCTGCTATGGAGCTCTGCTCTGTGAGATGGAAGTCCCCTAGTCTTTGCTTTGGTAAAGGGGTGAGTATCTTTTGAATGATGCACAGTCAGTAAACTGCGTGCATAGCTATGATACACATGTGCTGAGTTGCTGTGATAACATCTAAGGAAGACAACATATCCCCCTTCAAACAATTTCTGGGGACCTCAACCATTCGCTCTTAGAGAGCAGTATACTGCTCCAGGCTTGTGAGTACAATTCCTACTATCCACCATACATATATATAGAGTCTTTTGAAACAGAGAACACTATTGTATCTTTTTTTGGGGGGCAACTGGCATCTTCAATCAATCTGAATATGTCCTTTTAAGACATAAGTATTGTTTAAAAGTCTGTTTTTTTTATTTTACTTTTCTAACTTTTATAATAAGTTAAATACAAAAGAATTTCACAATAGTATATATTTCACTAAACATTATTTATTTCTGCGCTCGGTCCTTTTATTTAATTTCAGAATAGTGAATACAGCTTCATTGGGGATTGGCAAACTGCTACACAAATGGGACAATTTTTCATTGTAATTCTTTCTTTATTGCGTAGACACTTTTGTTTTTCTTTGAGGGCTGTGGAATCATAAAAACTTTTTAAATGAGTGTTCCTTTGTTTTGTGTTCCAGTATATGCTTTTAGTGTTTGAGGTAAATTGGTTGCAGCATTTGTTCTTTCATTTTTACAGTATATAGGACTGCCTTTTCACAGGTCTCTTTTCACTCATTTAAACAGAAAGGCATCGATAGTAAAGAGTTGCATAACAATGGGCCCCAGATTTTATGAGCGGTTTTATATGCAGCATGGGTTAGGGCGGAGTTTATTCATCTCAATGGATTCAATAATTATAGCTTTTATTGTAGAAATAATACGAATCAATGAGATATCTCTGTGCGTGACCTAAATCTCGGACAGAGTAAGTCTCAGTGTGCATCCCGATCACCTGAGACAATTTTTTTTATTGACAGGGGAATCTGTTCCATGTGAAATGACGTAGCTGGCCAGTATTTACTGAAGGCCTGGGACACTACCCTATAGGTCGTTTTTGAAGTCATTGGTGATCCAGCAGATAAGTCTCCCAATAATAATATCTGGGACTTGCATGTTTGCTCTCATGTTTGTTTGTGTTTTTGCTTACGACCTTTAGGATTCTTGCGTCATATTTTCCTGTGTCATTTTGCCATGTTGCTTTAGTAGTAGATTAATTATTAGACCTTTTGCATGCACCCTGATATAGCTATTTAGCGCTTGGTGGGTTTTTTATTAGAGTTGTTTCTGTATGTAACTTTGGTAGCATATGTGTTTGTTATGTGTATTTGTTGGGAGCATACACCACTACCCCATGTGTGTGTTATATTTATTAATAAAGGTATATTTTTTACATTTTCATATTATTATTACAGGGCTATTTTATTCTCGTTTATTCTTTTTAGCCATGGATGACCCTGAACACCATCTAAATTATTAGGGAATTGTAGGGTATCAATGGATCCTTATGAGGCATTAACCATACAGTTTTTACAGGATTACTGTACCACCCTCTGTGGCTGGCTAATCATTCGTGGAACTCATTACCAAACTGTGTCAAGAAGGAAGAAACTCATAGCTAAGCCATCTTTGCAGTGTTCACATATTAAACACTGCACAGATCACTAAATGTTTGTCTCACTCCAGTGTAATATGGGGGGTGGGAAGGGGAGATGATACTCCTTCAACCAGGGGTAGGCACCAACAGTGTTCATGGTAGACATATAGTGGACTTGATGACGGACAATTTAATAATGTTCTCTGGACCTTCACAGACCATCTCATGGACACCTTGCCACTCACTTCCTTCAGTAGTTTTACATGGTTTGAGGTCAGCAGTTCTCTTTAGTCACTTTGCACAAAAGATATATACGCAAGTTTATGTGGCCATCATCTACTAACCCATTGAAGTTTTCTCTGGTTTGAAGAGGAACCGCCACCCTTCTAAGTGGCAGCTAATGCTTTGAAATAACCTGCCAGGCAAGAATGTTAGAAGTTTTGTTGTGCAAGTGGGTGTATCATTGATGTGGTGAATGATGCTAATAACCTGGTACTGTAATAACTCTCACTGTGGATTGTGTGGCATTACCTTAAAAAATTAATATTGTCCAACCCAATCTGAGCTTCCGCATAGTATGCAGCTCTCTGGATTTATCCATACATCAGATATCACTGTGAATTTTAGTTGAATGACCTTCATCAAGGTTAAAAACCTTTTGTTCACATGATATGTCTTACCTCATTATAGTTGCATAGTGTAGCTGTTATCAATTGCTTGATCTTTGTAACATACAACTAAATTCTTGGGTTCTAAGAGTGGTCTAAACAGCAGGAACTTTCCACTCGTTTCCATGGTGTTTGTTCCGTAGTATTTATTTATAAAGCATTTGACCAGAAAGTATTCATTGAGATTTCTCTCAATTTCAGGCATGTTTTGGGTCACTGAGTATTGCATTGTTACAGTAGATTACAAATAACATTACAAACACACCATATTAAAATACAAATAAATATTTGCTGGACTAACTTTAAAATAACCCATATATATATATATATATATATATATATATATATATATATATATATATAATAATTTTGATGTATGATTAAGTATTCCACTATGGACAAATCACTTATCACCAGCACTTATATATGAAGATGATATGAGTGACACAGCCTAATTATAGGGTGTGACACATACCTTTTGTGGAATGTTGGAGCAGCTACATTCTTATTAAATAATGACTGCTAATAGGATGTTCCTTTAACTAACTTCTCAGGAGAAGGTAAACTACTCATCCATTGCACGTGTATTAAACTGATCCTATTAACCTCTTTTCTCACCTGCTCATTACTGATCTGGAAATGGTAAATGTATAATGAAATAACATTCTGCATTTTAGCAGTGAGTTTCTTCCACAATCATTCCTTAGCAAAGGGTAATGAAAAATTTTAAATATTTATTTACGGATGATGTATTTGTAATGCATCATCATATCCTGCAGAGCTGTATACAAAACACACAATTAGTATGTAACATAACATTTTAGCAAATTCTTAATTGCTTAGCATGAAGACATGGGTATCTGGTGCAGGAGGCAAATGATGGTACAGAGAAGATAGTCTGTGCCTGTATGTGATGCTGGATGTAGGGATTAGAGGACAAAGCATGAGAGGAAAATATTTTTACTCCACCCTATTCCCTTTCCTTGAACAAATAAAGTCCATATACATAAAAATGGGTACTTTTAGTTGCCACGCAGAATTGTTTTGTATGGCTTATTTTGGCAAAGGGTGTGTCAAAGGCTGCTGATCTTACACGCGCACTGATAAATTGGCTCAGTTGCTAAACCAATTGCTGCAACCAATTCCTCATAATTCAATAGAATAGCCAGTTCCCTAATTCATACACCAATTGGCCATAACATTATGATCACTGACAGGTGTCAAGCCAGTAGTGTGACTCTTTCACCAATGCTCTGCTGGAAACCTTGGGTCCTGCCATTTATGTGGATGTTACTCTGACATGTACCACCTACCTAATTGTTCCAGACCATGTACAACCTTTTCTGGAAACGGTATTTCCTGATGGCATTGGCCTCTTAAAGCAAAAATGGCTCAGGAATGGTTTGAGGAACACAACAGTTCAAGCTCAAGGCGTTGACTTGAATCACTCATTCTTGTATGAACAAGTCCATCCATGGAGGCACCACCTCACAACTTATAGGACTTAAAAGATCTGCTGCTAACGTCTTGGTGCCAGATACCACAGCATACCTTCAGAGGTCTAGTGGAGTTCATGCCTCGACAGCTCAGGGCTGTTTTGCTGTCAAAAGGGGACCTACAAAATATTAGATAGGTGGTCATAATGTTATGGCTGATTAGTGTATAAAATAAATCTGTCCTTTCTTTAGAATAGACTTGGGTGTGTCCATTATAATTTGTCTTTGATGCTTTTTAGATAATATCCACAGTTTATGTGCTTCCCTGTAGTGGTTTATGTCAAGTTGTTAATTTGCTATGTTTTACAGATCCATTTAAGAATGAAATAGTTGCTTCTCACTCCCACCCTTTTCTTGTTGTAGCATCCATTATATACAATTATCTGCTACTCATTTGCCTTCTCCTTCAGCTCACCTTGACAGTGTAGCAAAACATGTCAAAGGGCAAGTAGGAAGAGCAATTAGTCACTTCAACACTAATGACCTCCCAAGGCTTGATCAAGTAGTGTTCATTTTAATTGCTCACACCACCATTTCCTGTCAGTAATCTTATGGAAACATTTCCATACTGGCCTCACTGTATTACAATCATTGGTATAATTCACTGAGGAAAAATGCTGTGGAGTAGGTATATATTAAAGAAACTCCTCAGTTACGGCACGCCTTGTAACTTTTAGTAATCTCTCTATTCATCTTTAGAGTGAGTTCATATCTGTATGTAACATTGTTGTTGTTGAAAATATGCCATGTTTAATTACGCTGCTTGTAATGTTTTGAGCAGCACATATAGAATTATTTCTAGAATTATGAAGTTAATTTACAGCAAATGGGCTAGATTTATTAACGGTTGTATTTTTGAAATAAAATTAACCATGTAATTGTTTTATTTGCTAATGTACTCAGCTGTACATCCTAAAAATCAGTGACTACAATTTCACTAACTAGGACTGTAGTTCGCGATATTATGAGGTTTAATCACTTATTTCTCTTCTCATTAAGCTCAATAGTTCAGTCATCAAGGAAGTTATTTAGGGTACAATATCAGAGGGTCTACTCAACAAAGAGGGAATTGAAACGTGAATTTCAAACTCTGGGCTAATGCAGCTTAAGGGGATAATTTTTTTCAACTCAGCTAATTTGGCCTTAAGTTTGAAATTCCAGTCTCAAGTCTCTGCTGTTCTCTTTATTGAGTGGACCCGGAGGAGTGTTGGAAACTATTAGGTGATCAGTAAATCCATTGAATTCTCTAGCTCCTTCTGTACAGTGGGGTTGACAATATATTTTGAACAGTGCACAATTGATAGACCATGCAAAAGTCCATTTTAGTCAGACAGATGTCAACTTCTGCCTGGTTTAAACATTTTGGGTTGTTTTTTTTGTTTGTTTGTTTTGGGGGGGGGGGGGGGGGGGAGGTTTAGTCCCTAGTTAAATTACTTACCAGACAAGTTAAAGTAGTTATCTCTAAGAATACCATGTAATTCATGCTTCACCACAACAATCTGATCTATTTGCACCTCACTTTAAACCAGAATCCTTCTCAGCAACATGCGTAATAACATTTCAAACATGTTCTTAGCAAGCAAAATGGCTCCAGTGCTTTCGAAAGCATCATGGGAGGAAAATGGACCTGATAGTGACAGCATGAACTGTACCCACTGCTACAGATAGAAGCTCAGCCTCAGGATCCACAACTTATCACCACTCAGACATCTGGAAGCCCCAACAAAAAAAAAAAACACGTTTTAGGCAAAGTTTCATAGCATCTAAATACCCTGACTAGTGGTTCTAGTGATATTTATATAACAGGGGCGACTATGTTCTGTCAAGAGTAACTTTTGCCTCTATATCACTACTGAAAAGTGCATCATAAATTGTTTAAGAAAATTACTTTGCTTAAATGTGTATTCATTAATATAGGGATAGGTAACACATTAGTTCCCTAAAACAGGGCTTGACAAATTTAATTTGATTCTAGGAGCCAGCAAAAATTTTTAGGAGCCAGACAATCACGCAAACATACACGCAAATCATAAACACACACACCAACCCACTTCACATATACACCAAACACACACCAACCCACTTCACATATACACACACACACACACACACACACACACACACACACACACACACACACACCAACCCACTTCACATATACACACACACACACACACACACACACACACACCAACCCACTTCACATATACACACACACACACACACACACACACACACACACACACACACACACACCAACCCACTTCACATATACACACACACACACCAACCCACTTCACATATACACCCCCCCCCCACTTCACATATACCCCCCCCCCACTTCACATATACCCCCCCCCCACTTCACATATACACCCCCCCCCCACTTCACATATACACCCCCCCCCACTTCACATATACACCCCCCCCACTTCACATATACACCCCCCCCACTTCACATATACACCTCACATATACACCCCCCCCCACTTCACATATACACCTCACATATACACCCCCCCACTTCACATATACACCCCCCCCTTCACATATACACCTCACACACATATACACCTCACACATACAAAAGTTTTTTTTTTTTTTTCCCCTGTCTTAACTTGTGAGTGCTGGGTGTCGTCACTTGACAACCCAGCACTCATCCGAAATAGCAAGGAAGAACGGCTGCAGCACGAATGTTCCTTCCCTGCTGCCTTACCTCATTGCAGGGCTGGGGAACATTCGTGCTGCAGCCGTTCTTCCTTGCTCTTTCGGATGAGTGCTGGGTTGTCAAGTGACGACACCCAGCACTCAGACACACGTTGCGCGAGGGGGCGGAGCTTACTGTCTGCGCGATCCGCACAGACTTCTCCCCCTCGCGCTGCAAAAATCCACTAACACACGAACGGCAGCAGCAAGGGGGTCATGTAGGGAACGGCACCCGGGCGCCAGGCTTAATTTCCAGGTCGCCATGGCGACCTGGCGCCCGGGGTTTGTCGAGCCCTGCCCTAAAAGATACATTTGGTTGAAAAGCAGAGAAACTAAAGTAAACTATTATATCTGTTTTGATTATTTTTTTCTGGCATGATCTGTGTAGAGGAGCTACTGAGGATATATTTAGTTTTTATCTTTATATTGCATTTTGTATCAAAAATCTCTGTTTATGCATAGTGCAATTTTCATCTTAATATAATATAAAACATATACAATATATATATATATATATATATATATATATACACATATATATATAAAATGTATAAACACACACACACAAACACATGAAAGCTGTCTTTGTGACTTGCATTAACATGTGTAGTGTGAGATGTGGGATACAATTTATATTTTAAAGAAGAAACACTACCAAGATAAATTAGAACGCCAAAGGTTAATACAGTGAAGGCTATACGTGTGACATACCCAATTTTGGGACTTTAAAGTGCAATCCTGCAGTATCAATTAAATTCTCCAGTGTCAGCAACACAAGAGACTAGTTACCGCACATGTGCAGTAGCACTGACCCTTGACCTCTCAAGCTCCACCTCCTGTTATCCCGATTTGCCCTGGGACAGATTTGGGAGATATGTTGAAGGAATATAAGCATTAACATAAGTACAATCATACATGGCTTAAGGCTATCCAGATCATAAGATAAGGCCAATGCCTAACCAGACAATGAGGATTTTATAGAAGGTATAAATATGGGCACACATTTTCACTGTTAAGGATATGACAGAGTAGGCCTTGCCATGAGAGTGCATAGGATTTTTTCAACGGGGAAGGGAGCAGGGGCATACCTAATGTATTTGTACCCAGGGGGGATACTATGTTTGTGTCAGGCGCCATCCCACATGCAGAATAATCTTGTGTCCAGTATGTATCAAGCTTCTTTGGTCTTCCTTCTGTCATTTGCATGTTATCTTTGTTCCTTGCAATCTCCTGCTTATGTTCCTGCCTTTGCTTTATATCTCTATTACCTTTCTTCCCTAGCTCTGGATAAATGGTGACATTCCCCTAGCTCCGGCCACATGGTGGCATTCCCCTAGCTCCGGGCACATGGTATCCTATATCTCTGGCCACAGGGTGATATTTCCCTAAGCTCCTGTTAAAGTGTATCCCTTGCCTGTGAGCATTCAGTGACATTTGACCAGGCAGTCTGTGTGATAACTTCTGTTCACTTAAAGAAGTTGTAACAGCACGGCTACCCAAGGCTGGTAGCACTTCTGCCCATTGTAGGAAATCACCTCCTAAGCCCCCAATTATAAGTCAGCATTCACCCAGCAAGTCTTCCCTGGTACCTTGCTTTTGTTCCCTAATAATAGGCAGGATTACTAGCAGTTGGATACAGCACAGACTTATATACAGACAAATATGACATCAACTAGGGGGGAGGCACAGGGGAACTAATTATAACATGGCAAGCCTCTAACAATAGACAACCTTATTTAAAACAGGTAATTAAACATAGTGGAATACTACATAATTAAACATGGCACCAAAGTGTGTACTCCCAAACCTAGCATATTCACAGACAGTGTCCACAGGGAGGTGTTTGGCCCTCCAGGAGCCCCAATCATGCAGGCTGTCATGATTCAGTAAAATAAGTTATCCAGCAAATTGGTAGTGTTGCTCACTTCCAGAGGTCACTCATGGAAAAGAGGGCTATCCCCTTTGCCATACCCTACCAGAGGGCTATCCCCTTAGCCATGCTCTATCAGAGGGATTCCCCCTCTATGAACTCTGTAAGAGGTTCATCCTCTCTCTTAAACCTGTATCCTATCCTAGATCGAGTAATAGGGGTGACGTGTACCCTAGAATCCCTGTCTTAATTCTGCCATGCTTGTGTATCCTGTTTCTGTGTTTCCTTTGTTCTCTGCTCTGATCCATTTCTGGTTTTCCGTTCTGCCTGTTATTATGGTCCATTCCTGGTTTTCTCTGCTTCCCTCAACCTTGTTAGTTTGTTTCTATATAAATGAGCCTCAACTGTTTCTTCTGTTTGCTTTATCCATTTCCCAGCCAGTCCTGCTGCGGGTTTGTTTCTCTGTGTTTGAGTATCTGTTCAATGTAAGTCTTTTAGATTCTGTTACTTTTCATTTGTTAATATATTATTAGTTTTCTACTTTAGATTAGCGTTAGGGACTTGCCTAATTGTGAGGTACCTTGACGTGATTGGCAAGCTTAATCTTATGGCCATAAGAAACTAAATTCTCATTGTTACAATCTCCAGTGTTAGGCTAGTTACTGTATTTATGTGTGTATGTTAATGTTCCCTTACCTGCTTTCCCTGAAGCACCTGAGGATTCCAGCTCCTCCATCCATCCCCATATCCCTGGTTCCCCTTATGAAGCGTCTGAAGATCCTGCTCCTCACTCCGTCCATTGTGTTCCTTAACTCTGTCCTCTGTTCGTTCTGTTAACCACTGGCCTAAATGTATTTGTGCTGGCTTAGGATCCAGAAGATAGACTCCATTATATTTTTACTATAACTAGGAGAAGAACTTTACCTTCTGGTGTGTACTGGATACATTTTATAATGCAACTGTGATATTTCTAGGGCTGTATTTTTTTTTATTTTTTTGATTAACTCACTGTTTTATTCTTTGACATCATCATCATATCAAATCAAAGTGCCGAAATGTTTATTATTATCAGGATGGAGCTAGCCGTGCATGGGAAAAGACACACATAGATGGAGCTCCCGCACAGCAGTTGGAATATACTCTTTTGTTCACATTATTTTCTCCACAAATCTCGCAAAACTGAATACCCAGAGATTTTGTTAATATAAACAAACACAAGGGCAAGAAGAACGATAAAGTGCCATGCCCCAAAAGTCTTGATAAAGGAACATTGCTAACAAGGCCTGGTTGCTCACCCTTAAGCACGCCAACAATGGTATGTAAACAAGTGCAAAGTGACAGTGGTGACTCTTCTGAGGAATCAGATTTGCCTTAACCTGCTAAGACCAGTTATGCCAGCAGACCATAATTCGTAGGATACTCCATTATCAAAGCATGACATGCAGCTCTTGCTATGAGAACTGAGAGAGGCGTTAAAAATGGACATGGAAGATATTAAGCGAAACATTGTCAAATTGGACAAACATGACCTCCTTTGGGATGAACAAATGGACACATATCTTGCACACACAGAATTGCAATCACAGGTGTGGATAATGGCCCTACAAATGTATACACTACATAAGCATATGTGAGACCAGAGCCAGACAGGCCAATGTGAGGATCAGGGGAATCCCGGAGGCGTTGGGGTCTACCGACCTCCAGGGGTTCCTGGTCCAAAGGATCACTCATCTTTGGCCAATGGTGGACTCACCTGATCACACTCTACTGTACTTTTTCTGAGTACGCAGAGCAACAAAGACCCTCCAAGATTCATCCAGAGAAGTAGCAGTCTGCCTTTCTAGTGTTTCCATTCTCCTCCTGTTGTGTCAGCTGCCTTGTTAACCTGACCCAACCCTATTTAAACCTGCACAACAGTAAAACTTAGGTTCCTAAAGAGTAAGAAAACCCAGTTCACAACGGGGGTCTGTTCATAGGGGCACTCCCGACCAATGACTAATAAACTCTAAAGTAAATAGCTAGTAAAAAATAGTATAATTTATTAAAGGTCCTCAAACATAGGGTACCCCAGGATGAGATCAAATCTAAAAATAGCACACATAATAATGAAAATCAGAAAGACAAACAATAAATACAATACCCCCACACACATATAAGAAAAATATATAAAAATATAAACTGATCCTGTAGGATAGGAGAAGCACGCAGTCTGGCCAAGCTGTAAAAAAAAAAATGTCAGTGTCGCTCGCTGGACATTCAGTGTTGAGATTAAGTGTCGCTCGCTGGAGTGATATCATTGCATGTTCCCCTCTTGGTTGGCGTTCCGCAAGGATTGGTCCTTGACACACTATTGTTTTCCTTGTACACCACCTCTCTGGGAGAACTCATCCACTCTTTTGGGTTCCAATACTTCCTATATGCGGATGATACGCAGATCTACCTCTCCTCCCCTGACCTTACTCCTGTCGTGTCACGTGTAGTAGCCATCCAAGTGGAGATGGCTGAGTGACAGGCAACAGAGGGTTGTAGTCAATGTAGTATATTCAATGCAAGTTCTTGTTACTAGTGGTGTACCTCAAGGATCTCTACTTGGACCCATTCTCTTTAATATTTTTATTAGTGATATTGCAGAAGGTCTTGTTGGTAAAGTATGTCTTTTTGCTGATGATACAAAGATTTGCAGCAGGGTTGATGTTCATGGAGGGATAAGCCAAATGGAAAATGATTAACTAAACTAGAAAAATGGTTAGAGCTGTGGCAACTGACATTTAATGTGGATAAGTGCAAGATTATGCACCTTGGGCGTAAAAACCCAAAAACAGAATATAGAATATTCGGTACAGTCCTAACCTCAACATCTAAGGAAAGGGATTTAGGAGTAATACTTTCAGAGGACTTAAAGGTAGGTATGCAATGCAACAGAGCAGCAGGAAATGCTAGCAGAATGCTTGGTTGCATAGGGAGAGGTATTAGCAGTAGAAAGAGGAAAGTGCTCATGCCATTGTACAGAGCACTGGTGAGACCTCACTTGGAGTATTGTACGCAGTACTGGAGACCGTATCTCCAGAAGGATGTTGATTCTTTTGGAGAGAGTTCAGAGAAGGGCTACTGAACTGGTTCATGGGTTGAAGGATAAAACTTACCAGGAAAAGCACATGTATAGCTTGGAGCAAAGACGTAACAGGGGGATATTATTCATTTAAATACAGACATACAGGATAAAAATATTTAAATACATAAAGGGATCAACACAGTAAAGGAAGAGAGTATATTTAAAATAATAAAAACTACAACAACTAGAGGACATAGTCTTAAATTAGAGGATTTAAAAGTAATATCAGGAAGTATTACGTTACTGAGAGGGTAGTGGATGTATGGCATAGCCTTCCAGCAGAAGTGGTAGAGGTAAACACAGTCAAGGATTTTAAGCATATGTTGGATAGACACAAGGCTATCCTAGATATAAGATAGGGAACTGGGGACTACTAAAAGTATTTAGAAAATTGGGCAGACTAGATGGACCGAATGGTCCTTATCTGCTGACACATTCTATGTTTCTATGTTGGACCGCTACCTGAAACTTAATCTTTCCAAAACAGATCTGGTCATCTTCCCTCCCTCAAACTCCGTCCCTTCACCTGGCTTCACAGTCTCAGTTGAAAATGCTACAATCGTATCAGCTGACCATGTCCAATCTCTAGGGGTCACTTTTGACTCTGCTCTCTTATCTGTACCCATATTCAGATGTTAGCCAAATCCTGTTGTCACCACCTAAGGAACACCGCACGCATTTGGCCGTTTCTCAGCGCAGAGACTGACAAAATCCTAGTGCACTCACTTGTGATTTCTCTTGTAACTACTTTAACAGCCTCATGACTGGACTACCTCTGGCTCGCCTTTCTCCCCTGCAATCTATCCAAAACAGCCAGATAAATCTTTCTTGCTTGTTGGTCTGATTCGGCGGCTCCTCTCTGCAGCACCCTCCACTGGCTCCCTGACTTCTCAAGGATACAATTTAAAATTCTGTCTTTAACCTACAAAGCCCTCCACTCCTCAGCCCCTCCATACATTGCCTCGCTCCTGAATCTATACTTCCCTGCACAACCTTTGCGCTCCTCAATGGGACTAAAGCTCTCCTCTAACCTCATCACCTCCACCCACTCGAGCCTCCAAGACTTCGCCTGAGCTGCCCCCTCTCTCTGGAACTCCCTTCTGCAGAGCATTCAGCTCTCTCTCCTTTTCAAACTTTAAAAGGTCCCTCAAAACTCATCTCTTTAAAGAAGCTTACTACCCAACCCACTAGAATACCGGACACTTTACCTCTAATAGCTAATACCACCTAGCTGGAACACACACAATTAATCATTGGCCAATCCCACCTAGTGCCAACCATCCACATTACTGTCACTACAACTACATTCCCTCTGTCCTCTTTACTCCCTAATGTGTTTCATGTTCCCCATTCCCTCTAGATTGTAAGCTTG
This sequence comes from Pelodytes ibericus, assembly GCA_036172795.1. Taxonomy (NCBI): domain Eukaryota; kingdom Metazoa; phylum Chordata; class Amphibia; order Anura; family Pelodytidae; genus Pelodytes; species Pelodytes ibericus. Next base: position 87,725,573 of record CM069861.1, read on the forward strand.
CGAGCAGGGCTCTCTACCTCATGTACCGGTCTGTTCTAGTTTGTGTAACTTAGCAGGTAGTTCCCTTCTATGCTCTGTACTCAGTGCTACGTAAATTATTGGCACTATATAAATAAATGTTAATGTAATGTAATGCCTGACTACTCTCTTGCCTGAGTTCCTGTCTACCTGTTGTATTTGGGTTACACTTCGGTGTTAGTGTATTTTATAGAGTGCTCAACCATAGGGTGGATTTACTTCAGGCAGACAAATTCTGTTCTTTTGCTCAGACCCGTTGTTATACCCAGTACCTATCCTGCATTGTGGTACCACGTGCTACCTGAACCGTTACAGTTTCCAGGTCTAGGTGCTCTGAGAGCTATTAATCCTGTCTCAGCTGTAAGTATCCACTAACAGTCCTGTCAGAGAATTCCATACAGTCCAAAGTTATGCATTGTAGGGTGCAGACAGACCCCACACCATGCCCTGCAATGAGGCTCTTTCCAAGTCTATTATTCCAGGTTGTGACATATAAGCTTCAAATATACGAATATCTACCCCTCTCCACGATTGGATGACATCACACCTGAGAAATCTATAAAAAAAAATATAGATGGGGACTGGCACATTCGGTCTTGATCCAACATAATGGTAAACTCGTCATGGCTGAAGATCTGGGAGACATTCCAGAGTTCCTACAGTCACTAAAACTACCAGCACTGCCCTCGCAGCAACAACAATCTACTAAGGGTCCATCTGAGGCATTACCCAGGCCCTCAGCACAAGATTAACTTGGTTGCAATCCCCTCAACTCACAGTCTGCAGACACTGGGCGATATTTTCACACTTGATACGGCACCCTGTCGGACACTTGGCAATGGACTTTTCGTCCGTATGAGACCTCACTGTCTTGTATATTACCCTTTCCCCCCTATTTTGTCTGGTTATGCTGGCTCACTGAGAACAGACGGGAGTTTGTAAAATTAGGTCGACCTCCCATGCTGACAGATCTGGTCTGGAACCTATCCTATACCCCACAGGGCACCATCCGCACATTTTGTAACTGCAGTACCTGTGAACACAAGATGTGGAGCCATGAGCCATTTTTTGCGCATTGACTCTCTTGCCCCTGCTGGTCATCTCTCACTTGGGGTACCCTTCCTCCTCCTGCATCCTACATGTCTTTCCTGTCTCTCGATTTCTCTCCCATGTTTCCCTTTTCAAAGATCTTTAGTTTCCACTTTCCTCTTTACCAAAATGTGCATGAAATATGTTAAACGAGATGATTGTTGTAGGTTTATCCTCCAGGGGGCACTACAATGCTACCATATTGGTTCCCCTGCCTTTACTCGATTCCCTTCATTTTGACTTATGAGGCCGTTATAATATAAATAACTGGTTTTAAGCCTTTAGTGGGGAAACACCTTCATGGTAAATTGGGTAAAATTAGTCATTTCAGGAACTCAGATATATGTGTACTATACTACTGATTTGAGTAGTCTGTCATTGATCAAAATCGACACCATATGTTTACCTTCAAACACTAGAGAGGGTGTTTGAAGTTCTAAAGAGGTAAGCCCTCTCTATGGCTAAGCAAGCAGCCAGATGTATTTGCACTGCCCAGCCACACACATCTTCACAGATTGTGTATCACGCTCCCCACGCTTCTTGTGAAGTCAGAGCGTTGGTGGTCACGTCACCTCCCAGTGCTCAGATTACAGACATCTTCCCAGACTGCTTCTCATATTCCCTGCATTCAGATTGCACGCCCAAGATGTCCATGGTGTTCAATCTGGGTGCTGTCTGGGGCATGTCCTGGGTGTGTAATCTGGGTGCTGGCTGGGGCATGTCCTGGATGTGCAATATGCGTGCTGGGGTATATTCTGCACGTGCAATCTTGGTGTTGGGGCATTTTGTGGGTGCGAACTCTGGGTTCTGGGGCATGTCCTGGGTGTGCAATCTGGGTGCTGGCGGGGGCATGTTCTGGGTGTGCAGTCTGGGTGCTGGCCTGGGCATGTCTTGGGTGTGCAATCTGGGTGCTGGCCTGGGCATTTCTTGGGTGTGCAATCTGGGTGCTGGCCAGGGCATGTCTGGGTGTGCAATCTGGGTGCTGGCCTCAACATGTCTTGGGTGTGCAATGTGGGTGCTGGCCTGGGCGTGTTCTGGGTGTTGGCCTGGGCATGTTCTGGGTATGCAATCTGGGTGGTGGGGCATGTTCTGGGTGTACAATTTGTATGCTTGCTGGGCATATCCTGGCTGTGCAATCTGGATGCTGGCAGGGGCATGTCCTGGGTGTGCAGTGTGGGTTCTGGTTGGGGCATGTCCTGGGTGTACAGTCTCGGTGCTGGCTGGGGCATGTCCTGGATGTGTAATCTGGGTGATGACTGGGGCATCAGGGTACCTAGACCATTTGTTCTGTATGGAGCCCCCAAAATTGGGACCTGATTACATGCACCCAGGGGCTGAAATATTTACACCCTAACCCCTATAGAGCTTCAATATCTGCTCCAAGCTCAGATACACATTTCCAACACTGCACAGCTTTGTCATGGACAAATGATTTCCCTACCTGCCCACCTGGGGCAAAGAGACCTGATAATCCCTCCCATGAACACGTCTTATTCATTGAATGAGGGGGGGCCCATCCCAGCACATCTCCCTTCCTTAACGACCCCATGGTAGCGGTGGACAACAGGAATGAAGGAAAAAAACATTGATGGTGTTTCAGAATGGAATGTTATTATGTAGGGCCCCCTTCTAGAAGGAGGAAAGCTGAGCAAGCTCCGAGCGTGGTACGAAACTAAAAAACAGGTCACCTGAGGTTTGCAGCTTCGGGTGTCACCCCTGCTGATGGTGTCACCTGGTGCCATATTCCCAAAGTGATGCCACTGTTTCTCCCTCTTATGCCTCCTTACATATGTCTCTCTGACCCTTTCTCCTTCCCTCTTGCTTTTGAGAGCAGCAAGGACAGCTTCAGGAGAGGGGTTTCCTGGTGGGAGGCAAATATTGCTTACCCATTGACAGGAACATTTTTATGACTGTGGTAGTAGTAGCTAACAGACCAGCATGTACCTGCACAACATTAGAACTTTACTTTTGAAATAGCTTGGGTGGTAACTACAACTACCTCAGTCTACAATTCCTATGGTGTTCAACCATAATTACTGACTGTATATCAGGAAGCTGCAGTCAACAACAAAAAGTTAGTGGCCACCACAACCTCAGTAGATAATATGGACATATTGGGAACCAAATTACAAGTTCCCCAATATGCCACAGAATAGGTCTACAATTTGGACGTCATAGCCGATACCAGTGGTGTATCTTGGTTTTGTGCTGCCCTAGGCAGACAAAATTCACAAACCCCCCCCCCCCACCCACGTTGCACACCTACGACATGCCCCATCACCCACATTGTACACAGATTAAATACCCAATCACCCCATTACATACCCCCATCACCCACATTGCATACACACTAAATGCCCCATCACCCCATTACATGCCACCATCACCCTCATTACATACCCCTACCACGTCCATTACATGCCCCCATCATCCACATTGCATACACACTAAATGCCCCATCACCCCCATTACATTCCTTAACATCAGTATTAAAAATCCATCATATACAAACTCATAATTGCTTACGTTCCACATGATCTTGGATTCCAGTGCTGCTGTGCAATGAACAAAATCACTGCAAAAGTTATACTACAAGGCCACCTAGTGGCTCTTATTGAGAATGCCACTATTTAGTAACATTAGCATGTATGTGCAAATCTTTCACAATTTGGAGAAAGGTTAACATTACTAAAAACAAACAAAATATTTTTTTCTATTCAGATGCACAGAATGCTAGGATTTTTAACCCCTTAGTGACATGATCTTTTGACCTTGTCTTTCCCTTGGTGAAATGGGCTGTTTTTAAATTTCTAGTGTGTTTGTGTTTAGCTGTAATTTTCTTCTTTCTCATTTACCGCTCCCACAAAAATTATATATTTTTATCGTCATAATTAGGGCTTTCTTTTGATGCCATTATTTTCATCATATCTTATAAATTACTACAAAACAAATCATAAAAAATAGTTCCCACATTTTGGCCTATTTTTAGAAATATGCTTATTTCCATGTTTTTCTGTTGTTTTTTGTTATAGGGCAATAACCAAAAGTAGTGTAAATTTCGTTTTCTAACCATTTTCACCTACAGTGACCCTTTGAACCCAACCCACAATTTAACCCTAACTCTAATCCTTAATTTATTCTAACTTTAATTTAATTGTAACCCTAACTCTTATGGTAACCCTAATTTTACGGTAACCCTAACCATTATTCTAACCCTAGATGTAAAGCTAATTTAGCCTTTTTCTTTCTCATTATAATGTTGCTGACTGCCTCTAGGGGCAGTCTAGCAACAGCATCAGGGCAGACGATGCTCTTCCCATAAGAGGGCAGCAGCCATACTGGAGGAGCATGTTGCTCGCAAATATGGCGCCAGAGGCATATAAAGCATCACAGTCTGAGCAGTTTCTGTGAACTTAGATATCACACACTGCTCATTTAACCGCAGGACGGACTAGGTCCGTCCTATGCTGCCATGGGGTTAATAAACGTTTTGCTAAAAATTTCATTTGGAAATGTGTGGGAAAAGTTCAAATATATAAAAGAGAAAATGCTGCCATAGCACAACACATACATGTATTGAGACGTGATAACACGAAGATTTAAAACGCCACTGTTCCCTACAAATCCTTGGGGACCTCCTTTCCCACCCACACAGAGAGCAGTATACTGCTCCACAATTCGTGAGAACAATTCCTATTATCCGTTGATGTCTAAATATTTTGTCCAACAGAGAGCACTATTGTTTTTTGTTCTCTTTTTTCCTTTTTGGGCACCATATACTCATTTGAGATCTTCAATCAACAAACACATGTGAACTCCCTTATTGCAAATATAAGTATTCTTATGATATTTATTATATTGTTATTTTTTTCCACAGAATGATCCATTGAAGATTAAACACCTACCTTTTTTCACACGATGCCGAGAGTGCTGTGCTCTTTTCTGTTATACTGTTCGTTCGTACCACTTTTAAGGTGTTACCAAACACCTGCAGAAGCACCCGGACTCGTCTAGAAGGGCATACTATTACTAAGGACTTCCTTTTCTGATCGCGAGCCTGTATCAAGTTGCTTTTGTTAGCAAGAAAATACCCTTCATCTTCCGATCTTTGCTGGAGATCCTGTAAGTCAAAAGGGACCATGTCCCACATCTGGTGGTCATGTCCTTTGATTTAAATGTATATTGGTCAAAATATTATGCACTTATTCGCAGGGCCACGGATATCAATCTTATAAGAACACCAGAAGTGGCGTTGTTACATATTCTGCCTGAAGAGGTGCCGAAATTGGAAAAAACTCTGTTAGGTTTAATCCTTATATCAGCCAAAACTCTCCTTTCTAGGAACTGGAAGTCGTCCAAAATCCCAATTTCTTCTGAGCTATACAACCTAATAACCTATAACCTGCAAATGGAAAAATTGCACTATTTGAACACTAACGCACCAAGAAAATATGATCCAATCTCGTACATGTGGCAGGATCTGGTCAAATCTGAATAAGCTGGATACTTATGGATCCCTCCCATCTCTTCCCATTCCCGTCTTCCCTTCTATCTTTTCTAACTTTATCCCCCCCTTTCCACATCTTTCGTCCCTTCATCTCTCCTTCTTTCTTCTAATTTTGGTATTAATCTGTAAGGTAATCCAGGTTGTAATTTCTAATAATGCGCACATTGATGATATTTTGTTTTTCTGATTGACCAGCAAGATACCGTAGTCTCCTCCTTTTCATTTATATTATTATTTGAATATAAATAAGGTGAAGCATGATAAATGATATCATATAATTGCAGGAGAGCAAAAAAAAAAAGTGCTGTATTTACCGCGAGGCATCCTAGGCGGATGCCTAGGGCGGCAAATTTTGGGGGCTGCCGCCCCCCAGCACTGAAAAGAAAAAAATTAAGAAAAAAAAAATCTGGCCCTTTAAAAAAAAAAAAGGAAGATCCCCCCTCACCTTCCCTCTGACGGCAGGCTGCACGGGGAGCCGAACAGGCAGCACAGAGAAACCTCTGTGCTGCCTGTTCGGCTCCCCGTGCAGTGTGACACGGAAGTGCCGACAGTCACGTGACCGGTGCGCTGACGTCATACGCGCGCCAGGTCACATGACCTGTCGGCACAACCACCTGGGAGCTGAACAGGCAGCATGGAGGAGACCATGCTGCCTGCCACTAGCCACCAGGGAAACCAGGTAAATGCTGGGGAAATGGGGGGAAATTGTCTGGGGCATATTAATGGCAATTAACACTGGCATATTACTGGCAAATTTACTGGGGCATACTAAATGGCAAATAACACTGGCATATTATTGGGCAAATTCGCTGGGGCATACTAAATGGAAAATAACACTGGCATATTATTGGGCAAATTGGCTGGGGCATACTAAATGGCAAATAACACTGGCATATTATTGGGCAAATTGGCTGGGGCATACTAAATGGCAAATAACACTGGCATATTATTGGGAAAATTGGCTGGGGCATACTAAATGGCAAATAACACTGGCATATTATTGGGAAAACTGGCTGTGGGATATTAAATGGCAAATAACACTGGCATATTGGCAAATTTACTGGGGCATACTAAATGGCAAATAATACTGGCATATTATTGAGCACATTGGCTGGGGCTTATTAATGGCAAATAACACTGCCCCTGCCAATTTGCCCAATAATATGCCAGTGTTATTTGCCATTAATAAGCCCCAGCCAATGTGCTCAATAATATGCCAGTATTATTTGCCATTTAGTATGCCCCAGTAAATTTGCCAATATGCCAGTGTTATTCTGCCATTTAATATGCCCCAGCCAATTTGCCCAATATTAAGCCAGTATTATTTGCCATTTAATATGCCCCTGCCAATTTGCCCAATAATATGCCATATTAAATGGCAAATAATACTGGCTTAATATTGGGCAAATTGGCTGGGGCATATTAAATGGCAGAATAACACTGGCATATTATTGGGCAAATTGGCTGGGGAATATTAATGGCAAATTTCACTGGCATAATATTGGGCAAATTGGCAGGGGCATATTCAGTGGCAAATACTGGCATATTATTGGGCAAATTGGCTGGGGAATATTAATGACAAAATAATACTGGCATAATATTGGGCAAATTGGCAGGGGCTGATTAAATGGCAAATACTGGCATATTATTGGGGAAATTGGCTGTGACTTATTAATGGCAAATAATACTGGCGTAGTATTTGGCAAAATTAGCTGGCGAATATTAATGGCAAATAATATTGGCAAATAATATTGGCAATGTGTATGTGATGGAGGTATGTAAATTGGGTGATAGGGCATGTCCTTGGTGTGCAACGTGGGTTATGGGTCATGTCGTGGGTGTGCATCGTGGGTAGGTGGGGTGCCCAACATTTGTCTGCCTAGGGCAGCACAAAACCAAGATACACCACTGTGTAGGAAGCAATTTTTTGAACAAATGGAATTAAGTGGTAAAGTGCATTCCTTTTAAGCGGCAACAGTAGATAATGATGGGAAATGATGAAGAAAGGAATATAGAGAATGTAGTTTTGAACAGATTGGTGGGTATAATAGTATTTTAGGTGACCTCCTAATGGTTTAATGTTGCCTCCTCTCATTTGATTTTCCATGTTCTTTGCCACAAACCTTCTGCATTGTCTTCCCATTTCTTTATACTTCTTTTTGTCCAACCCTTTTCCCCTCATACCTTAATACACTTGATTTTACCACATGACAGGAGGCTTCCTATTTTGCATAATCTCTCTTTACTAACTCCATAACAGCAAAGAAAAAACGTTTGTAACAAGAACCAATCAAATGCAATAATAGGTATAGTGTCCCCTGTGATCAGGCTCCTTCCTCTCTTTCTTTGCTGCTCTCTCAGCAGACAGGTAAGAGTTTTAAGGCTCTGGCTAAAATTATGACGGTCTCAACCGATCAGACCCTACCCTCAAAACCTATACGTCATGACTCAGATTCTGATTCAGAATACCATGCTAAAGGTGAAATCCACCATGACAAACGTCATTGGAAGGGTGAGAAAGTGCAACCCTCTACAAGCAAGGGCAAGACACCTGCTAAAAGACATAAGCCTGCTCCAGCTGCTAGACCTATCCCACAGCAGGACTATTCCTCAGAGGAGGATGAGGGGCCACACTATACTATGGCCACTTTAGATGAATGGAATGCAAGTTCTGATGACGATGCATGGGGATCGGATTCAAAATCTCACCCCCCTGATGGTATAGAAACCTTTCTGGGGGAAACTCAGATCACTGGGGACTTAGTTGCCACTTTAGAGGAAGAGGATGCCATCCTAGACCCGACGGGTCAGAAGCTTTTCGATCCAAAGAACATTCGACACCCTAGATCTGGGGACTGGACACCCCCAGAGCATTTGGCCAAATTTATGCATCTTTGGTTACGCAAACCCCTTGATAAGGCGGTGCGTAACAGACTGAGGTCAGAATGCCCTCGCCCTTCTCTACCTGACAATGTTGCCCAGACCCCGGAGTTTGACCAAGTCATGTCCACTTTTATGACAAGGGGCGGGCGTGACCCCCGCAGAGGGGTGGAAAAAGGATTTAGAGGGGTCCAAGATAAACTTTTGGACTCAATTGGCCCCCTATCTCGTATTTTGTATTTGGCGGACGACGCCTTTATGAGAGCTGAAGAGTTTGATACCAGCACTATTAGAGAATGGGCTCAGGACATCCGTGAATGGGCGCAACGATGTTTCTGTTTGGTCGGAAACACGAATGTGGCTCTCTCTTCGGAGAGGCGTAAAGCAGCTTTACTCCGTATTGACGGAAAGTTGGTGGATTTGGGCACCACAGAGCTTGGAAATATGGCACAGGGCAAAAGATGCATTTCTAAAAGAACTAAACAGACATGTGAATGTCTTCACTTCTTTAAACAAGGCTCAAACCTCATTAAGGAAGGTCTTCAGAGGTAACCCTACGAGAGGAGTTTTTGGACGGGCTGGTCGCTTCAGGGGTCGTGCGGCCAGCCGTTTCTGGCCATCAGGTGCCCATTCCTCTAGACTCCAACCATTCTATCCAGAAACAGGCCACAGACAGTCTTTCTCCTATTCCAGGGGATCCGATAGAGGCCGCGGAACACAAAGTCGTGGCAGAGCACGCTTCTCGGCAGGTAAGCTACCATTTAATTCAAACTCATTTTGGTATTACCCTCACCCTCTGCTTCTGGACGATCGATTAACCCTGGTGGCCTGGACTCTTTCCGGGGTGCCTGGCAGGTCGGCGGACTATCGCAGACTGCTAAGGACCTTCTATGGATTCCTGGGCACCAGGGACGAGACGTTGTTACCTCTCTGCATGGGCTTCCTGGTCCACTTGGTGCATGGAACGGGATCTCGATCCCTTTACAGCCCCTAGGGCATCTATTTTGAACTTCTTATCGTCCCTGTTCTCCTCTGGCCGTTCTTATCGGGCCATTAATGTAGTCCGCTCGGCGATTTCGGCAGCACACGTGCCACTCCAGGGTATTACAGCGGGTAAGGATCCTCTGGTATGTCGACTCCTCAGAGGCGTCTGCGTCGCCCCCCGGGACCCAAATACTCACATTTATGGGACGTGGAAGTTGTACTTTGTTTTTTGAGAGACTGGCCTCCCAACGACAGGCTATCTCTCCGTCAACTTTCAGCAAAATTCACCGTTCTGCTTTGTCTCGTCTCCTTTCGTTGTGTTTCGGACGTACGGGCTTTCGACGTCGGAGCTTTTTCGGTCTCCCCGGACGGGGTCACTTTTCAGATATCTCGTCGCACGAAGTCTAATTCTGCATCCATCTTCTACCCTTTCTTTCCCGCGGACCCTCAGCTATGCGTGGTCTCTACCCTTCGGAGTTATGTGGAGGCTACGGCCCCTCTCAGAATTTCTCACTCGGGACAGCTCCTAGTCTCTTATGTGAAACCCCATAGCCCAGTTTCGGTTACTACCCTCGCCAGATGGGTTCGTTGGCTCTTGTCCCTGGCAGGAGTGGAAGCTTTGTTTGGAGCTCATTCTGTTCGCGGTGCAGCCGCCTCGTCGGCTTTCACGGCCGGGGCATCGTTGTCAGATATCCTCCGTTCGACAGATTGGTCTCGTGAATCCACGTTTCGAACCTTCTACTTTAGACCGGTCTCTAACGCGGCTTTTTCTTTTATTCATCAGCGTTAAAAATGCAAAATAGGAAGCCTCCTGTCATGTGGTAAAATTGAAGATTATGCTAGCTTTAGTGTACTTATAATCTTAATTTTAGTAATGACAGGAGGCGACTATTTTCCCACCCTTCCCTCCCATGGGGTTGTTATTTCTGTATGGGTCTCTGAAACTCTGGTTTCGCTAACCTCTTGCTTTAACTTTTGCCTTTCTGTCTTTCATTTGCCTTTCATTTACTTTCTTCACTTAATCAGATGGTGTTTTCTATATATGGAAATTCTATATATTTTCATAACATTTAGATTTTACATTTTTATGTTGATAGTTTTGCTTACACTATTAATTATGTATTTATCAATTTAGATTGGCATGATTACTTTATCATTCTTTACGTCAACAAGGTTTATTCCTTGCTTTGTTTAGTTTCAAGACGTGTTCCTAACTCTCCCACACTCTCGTTTCAGTTTAATTCCAGATGGGACTCCCTTTCCTCCAAGGATGACATGTCTGAATTGCCTCGCGTTTCCAGAGGTTCTTTGTTATTCGTTTGGTGGATATTGCCCGTTGGCTTCAATGTGGATTACTGTTCATCGTTTTTGGAACTGTTCCGTCTGTGATGTCGCTAGCTGAAAGAGGGGGGAGGAGCCTGATCACAGGGGACACTATACCTATTATTGCATTTGATTGGTTCTTGTTACAAACGTTTTTTCTTTGCTGCTATGGAGTTAGTAAAGAGAGATTATGCAAAATAGTTGCCTCCTGTCATTACTAAAATTAAGATTATAAGTACACTAAAGCTAGCATAATCTTCAATTTCTTTTCTTCATCTTATCTCTGAATTCAGCTTATTAGCCATATTCCCATGTCACCCTTTTGCCTGCATTTCTTGCTTTTTTGGAATGCATGATAGTTTATTGTTTGTAAATTTCTGCAGACACAAAATTATGTAACGTAATGAACTCAGAGCAGAACATAATTTCTCTGCAAAGATATTTGGCCAAAAGGGTAGAATGGGAAGAAAAACAAGAATACTAACTACATATTCTAAATGGTTGTGTGTTGGGTAATTCCTCCAAGGATTATTTGGGTATTCTTGATGACTGTTGCAATAGCAAGCAAGACGTTTTCAGGTTTTAAAAGATGTCTAAGAGATCATACCATATTTCTGTTGCTTCATAAAACATTGATAAGACCTCATCTGGATTATGCAGTGCAGTTTTGGTCACCAGTAGAAAAGAAAAAGAAAAAAAGACAGTGGAAACTGGAATTTTCCTTTAGACATTTTTGTCTCTTAAAATGTCCTAACTGTGATTGTTTTCTCTGGAGAAAAGACACCTTTGTGGACTTTTTGTAGTTCACTTTTTAGTGAATAAATGTCCATTATGAGCAAGGTCAGCAAGCACTCATCTTTATTCTGATACATTTCATAGTCCCACTGGAAGAATGTGCCAATCACAGAACATGAAACATATTAATGCTTGCATATGAGGAGTTGGCACGTAAAAGCACAGGGAAGTAGCTTAACGTCCTTAAGGATGTCAAGGCATTTTGTGCCATTAAGACATAGTGACGGCATAGAACGTCATGCAGTAAAAACCACTTTGCACTCTTCAGAGTACAATCAGTGGCTTTATACAAAGGCAGTTCCAGAATAGCACGGAGCTGAACCTCCGTGCATGTGATCACTGTGATAGCCAAAACATGCATTTAGCTGACAGCTTTCGCCTCTCCCTGCCCCACAGAAATCATAAGCCAGGGAGAGGCTAACACTACTATAGGCAGCTTGCCCATGCCCCACAAACACCCCCAGGATCTCTATTTCATGTTAAAAATATAAAAAACCTAACCCTAGGATTAGGGTTACAATGTCTCTAAAAGTAATCCTGACAAAAATGGTCATGAAAAGGAAATACGGTACTTGCACTTATTGTCTCATAATGTGCAAAAACAGCATAAAAACAGAGTATTTCTAAAATCAGGACTAATTCTAATATTAGAAACTGTTTGGCAGGTATTTTCATTAGCGTTTGTAGAGGTGTAAAATATTTTTAAAGCAAAGCGTAAATTATATGATATGATCAAAATAATGGTATCTAAAGAAAGCCCTTTTTATCCCGAAAAAACCCTATATATAATTTGTGTGGGTACAGTAAATGAGAAACTGGAAAAGTACAGCTAAAAACAAACACCCCAGAAATTTGTCCTGAATTTTACAACAATGACAACACCATCTGTTCCTTAAGGGTTTAAGGTATCTCAGGTGAATCAAAGATGCAAATGTAATACATTCACAAATGTAATACACATTTGTGAATTGTTGCTGAAAATAATACCGTATTTGCTCGATTATAAGACGACCCTGATTATAAGACGACCCCCCAAACTTTGGATTTTCCTTTAGGAAAAAAACTAAAAGCCTGAATATAAGACTACCCTATAGGAAAAAAGTAAAATTTGTATATATTCACATGTAAATTGCTTTTTTGATAAAAAAATTTATATAAAAAAATGCATTTCTTGTTTTTATTTCCTTTTTATGTGCCAATGCTGCCTCTCTCTTTCCTTTGCCCCAGCTTTGACTCCCCCCCCTTGTTTCTCTCTGCCCCCCCTTGTTTCTCTCTGCCCCCTCCCCTTGTTGCTCTGTCCCCCCTCCCTCTGTCTCTCCCCCCCTTGTTGCTCTGTCTCTTCCCCCCTCTCTCCTCTTGTTGTTCTGCCCCCCATCCCTCCCCCTGTCTCTCTGCCCCCCATCCCTCCCCCTGTCTCTCTGCCCCCCATCCCTCCCCCTGTCTCTCTGCCCCCCATCCTTCCTCCTGTCTCTCTGCCCCCTCCCTCCCCCTGTCTCCCTGCCCCCTCCCTCCCCCTAACATGTAAATAGATCCCTGGTGGCTAGTGGGGGCAGCCGGGCGACACCTCCGTCTATTATGACGGACAGCTGGTCCGTCATAATAGACGGAGGTGTCGGGCAGCATGGAGGATGTCTGCACGTATCGTGCAGACATCCCCCAGCTGACCGATTCTCCCTGGTGGCTAGTGGGGCAGCAGAGGATGTCTGCGCGATCGCCGGGACTTCTGTGACGAAAGCGGAAGTACCCGGCTTCATCACAGAAGCCCCGGCGGTCGTGCCGGGCTCATCGCGCAGACATCCTCTGCTGCTAGAGAGGGGGATCCAGGTCCCCTGCAGCTCTGCTGGGGACCTGGATCCATGTCTTATAATCTGACCTCAATTCGAGGTCAGATTATAAGAAGACCTCGATTATAAAACGAGGGGCAATTTTCAGAAAAAAAATTCTGAAAAAAACCTTGTCTTATAATCGAGCAAATACGGTAATTCTTCATTTAAAATAAAATGTGAAGAACAGAATTTCTGATGAAAGCTTTTACACACAGAATATGTAGTATGAAAGTTCTATCCAGTTTAATGTGGAAAAAGAATGTAAACAAAGTATCCAGGTCTTTATGCAGACCGATCAATGGCCTTATATCACACCAAAGTGAGTTTATTCATAGGCCCTTATATTACTCCATAAAGTAATAAAGTTGGATAATATTTACTGACTTTTCCACTTACTTTTTACAACCAATATTAACCTCTTCGCGACAATGGACAAGTCAGGCACGTCATGCTGGGAACTCCATTCCCGACAATGGACGTGCCTGGCATGTCCAGCGGTGAATCAAGCGGTTTTCGCGATCAACGATCGCGAAAACTGCTTTAACGGTGCTGGTCTATTGCCTCAATGTCGAGGCAATAGCCAGCACCAAAATGTATTTTCTGGGGCACCCACGATCGCTCTGTTCCCGACAATGGACGTGCCTGGCACGTCCTGCGGTTAATCAAGCGGTTTTAGCGATCAACGATCGCGAAAACTGCTTTAACGGTGCTGGTCTATTGCCTCAATGTCGAGGCAATAGCCAGCACCAAAATTTATTTTCTGGGGCACCCACAATTGCCCCACAGAGCGATCGTGGGAGCCATATTGACGGAGCAGCATGATCCGCAAAAAAATACCGAAAAATATGGAAACATGCATATTTCTGAACTCGGGACAACATTTAGAAACTATTTATCTTTTTTAATGATTGTATTTGTGTAAATTATATTTTAGGTCAAAGTTAGAAAAAGTGTTTTTTTTTTTTAAATTTTCATCATATTTTATGATTTTTTTTTGTAGTAAATTATAAGATATGATGAACATAATGGTATCTAATGAAAGCCCTTCTTATGACGATAAAAACAACATATCATTTGTGTGGGTACAGTTTGTAGGAAATAAGAAAATTGCAGCTAAACACAAACACCCCAGAAATGTCAAAACAGCCATTGTCACCAAGGGAAAGTCAAGGTGAAAATGTCTTGTCACTAAGGGGTTAATGTGTGCTCATATTAGCAGTAACCATTTTTAAAAGGTTTTAGCTTTTTCTTTTTTATGTGGTGTATTGTTTTTTTTTGCAATGAGTTTGAAAAACGTTTTTATTCTCTAAAACAGGATTATCATGCCCCTTTTCAACCGCTAGATGGCACTAGATGATTTCTTATAAACATGATTATTCAATGTAATTTATGTTCCTTATCTTACATTTAGCTAATATGAACAAACGACTTGCCCCAGTAGTCTAAGTACTAATACAAAAGTATGAATATGAATATTAAGATAGATTTATATTAAATGAAACAGGGTCTAAACAGTCATAAGATAGCTTTAAGAACAGATTTTATTCGTTTGCAATATCCCAAAAAAAGTTTTCTATAAAAATAACTTATTTATGGATATATATTGACCAGGTGCTCTTCAGAAAGTGCCCAATAGCTACCAAAGCCAATTGGGCCTCCCCATACATAATCTTGGATCACACTCTTATTTCATGCCACTCATTCTATACAGATTTTAAAGAAGAAGAAAAAAAAGAAGATTTTAAAGATATGCCAATGAGTCAACGAAGCAGGTTGGCTGACGCAATACATTGTTGAAGAGATTTTGCTGGTTAAACAATTGTGTTCACAACTATTTTCAAATAAGATTTTATCGTTTTCTTGAAGGGACACTAAACTTTTTTTTCCTATAGAAGCACAAGTGAAAAATACAGTGCCCCAAGTACGAGGATAAACTGGGATGTATTTTTAAGAGTACATGTCAGCTTATCCTCTGACTGGCAGCTATAATACTTCCTTGGGAAGCAGGCAGACTAGTCTGGTCGGTCAGAGACAATCGTTTTTACATGGGATCAGTAGCGGGCAGGGCCGGACTGGGAGAAAAATTCGGCCCGGGCATTTTTTGATCACAGCGGCCCACTAAGAAGGGGGCGGGGCAGAGGAGGTGTGTTTTGTCATCACCAATGACAAACACGCTCCCTCTCAAAGTGAGCATATTGGTTCAATGGTCTTCCAGGGCAGACCATGCGCAGAGCTCTGCTGAAGAGCTCTAGCATGAGAAAAAAGCCCTGTATTTGTTCTGCACAGTGCAAGCAAATGTAATAACATGCTTGCACTGTGTTTCCTTGCAACTTGTCTCTGGTGTCTCTATAAATGGATACCAGGAGACAAAAATGCCAGGAAAGAGTATTGATCATGTGTTTGGAGCCTGCTTGTGGGATTGCGTGTGTGTAGAGTAAGCTGATTGTGGTGTGGTATTGTGTAATAAGGTCGGTTTTAGTTGTGTTGTGTTTGTGGTGTAATGCAGGGCCGATCCTAGGGTCACGGGCGCCTGGGTGCAGGTTTTCCTTTGGCGCCCAAGGGTGGGCGTGGCTATATTATGAACTCCTCCCCTTTAGACATTTCTGTTCCAGACATGCCCATTTCAATATTGGGGAGAGAGAAAACTGTATTTTAATGTAAAGGACCAACGTTTATTTTAAATAAAGATATATATTTGGCCATAATACTGTGTAGTGGTTTTATTTATTTCTATGATGCTCAGCCAGCAACATGGGAGACTTTTTGCTGGCTAGCAAAATGAGTTTTAACTACCGTTCCCATGATTCCCAACCAGCCAAAGTCTCTCATTAGTCTGGCTGAGCATCATTGGAAAAGAAGTACATAAGGAGTGATAAATAATATTCCACCAAGTCAGTCACTCACGTGTCTCTCTCTCTCCCCATACCCTCATGTCTGTCTGTCTCTCCCCGTACCCTCATGTCTATCTCTCCCCATACCCTTGTGTCTGTCTGTCTCTTCCCCATTCCCTCATGTCTGTCTCTCTCTCCCCGTACCCTCATGTCTGTCTCTCTCTCCCTATTCCCTCATGTCTGTCTCTCTCTCCACTCATGCTCCATGTCTCTCTCCCTCCACTCATGCTCCATGTCTCTCTCTCTCTCCATTCCTCTCTCTCTCTCCATTCATGCTCCATGTCTGTCTGTGTATCTCTCCACTCATACCCCATGTCTGTCTCTCCCCTCATCCCTTATAACTTTTTCCATCTCTATCTTTCTGTTCTCCATGCTGGCCTCTTGTACACACAGTCATACATAAACACACACAGTCACACAAACACATTTACACACTTAGTCACCCACACAGACATACATTTACACAAACACCCTTATACACACTGTCACACACATACATAAATAAACACAGTCATACATAAATACACACAGTCACACAAACACAATTACACACTTAGTCACCCTCACAGACATACATTTACACAGACACCCTTATACACACATACATAAATACACACAGTCATACAAAAATACACACAGTCACACAAACACAATTACACACTTAGTCACCCTCACAGACATACATTTACACAGACACCCTTATACACACATACATAAATACACAGTCATACAAAAATACACACAGTCACACAAACACAGCCACCTTTACACACTTAGACATAGGATACACTTGCACACTTGACACTCATGTACACACACTTACACAGACAGTAACACACACATAGTTATACACATTGACACACACATACACACTTATACACAAACATTTACACAGACAGTAACACACACATAGTTATACACATTGACACACTTATACACATTCACAGACACTTCCACACTTTCTTTTTTTATTTTATATTTTAACACCCCCCAAACCCCTCCAATTACCTCCTCCTTCTTGTTAGTCCAAGCACAGAGCAACGGGGGAAAGCTCCGCCCCCGTCGCGTTCTGTGATTGGCTGCAGGGAGGAGGATGTTCTCTATGGTGTCTTGGCAGATACTCTAGAGAACGTCCTCCTCCCGGCAGCAGCCAATCACAGAACGCGACGGGGGCGGAGCTTGCCCCCGTCGCGCTGTGCTTTCTTTAACAAGGAGGAGGACAGCAGGGAGAGAGCTCCCTGCTTCAGCGCCTCTCCTCCCGTGCGCCTGGGCGCGGTGCACCCCGTGCACCCGCCCAGGATCGGCCCTGGTGTAATGTGATGCATATGTGGCTAGGGGCTGTAGAGAATGTGTGTATAGGGGATATAGCAAGTGTGTGCATACAGGCTATAGTGTGTGTGTGTGTGTGAATATATAGATGTAGTGTGTGTTTAGGGGTGTAGTATGTGTTTGCTTAAAAGGAATCTACTGTGTGTATATATACATATATATATATGAGTCTAGTGTGTGTTTGAAGGACCCAGAATGTGTATAGGAGATCTAGTGAGTGTGTGTTTATAACGGTTTCAGAGTGTATATAGGGATCTAGTGTGTGTATGTGTGTAGATGATCCAGAGTTGGGTAAGGGATCTAGTGTGTGTCTGGAATGTAATGTGTTTAGGGGTGCAGTATGTGTGTGAGGGGTGCTGTGTGTGTATATATATATATATATATATATAAGTATTGTGTATGTCAGTTGTGCAGTGTGTTGGGGGGTTCTGTGTGTATGTGAGGGGTGCAGTATGTGTGTGTGAGGGGGCAGTGTGTGAGGGGGGGCGGAGTGTGAGGGGAGGCGGTGTGTGAGAGTGATGTGTATGATGTGTGTGAGAGTGCAAGAGTGCTGTCTATGATGTGTGTGAGAGTGCTGTGTGTGAGAATGCTGTGTGTGAGAGTGCTATGTGTGATGGGTGTGAGAGTGATGGGTGTGAGAATGCTGTGTGTGATGGGTGTAAGTGCTGTGTGTGATGGGTGTGAGAATGCTGTGTGTGATGGGTGTGAGAATGCTGTGTGTGATGGGTGTGAGAATGCTGTGTGTGATGGGTGTGAGAATGCTGTGTGTGATGGGTGTGAGAGTGCTCTGTGTGAGAATGCTGTATGTGATGGGTGTGAGAATGCTCTGTGTGAGAATGCTGTGTGTGATGGGTGAGAGTGCTGGGTGTGAGAGTGCTGTGTGTGTGAGAGTGCTGTGTGTGATGGGTGTGAGAATGCTGTGTGTGATGGGTGAGAGTGCTGTGTGTGATGGGTGAGAGTGCTGTGTGTGATGGGTGTGAGAGTGCTGTGTGTGATGGGTGTGAGAGTGCTGTATAAATGTTAGAATGGATTGTGTGTGTGTGTGGGGGGGGGGGGGGGGTAAATAAACAAATAAAATAACAGGCATTATGTCCGAGGGGGACATAATGCCTGTTATTTTATTTGTTTATTTACCCCCCCCCCCCCACACACAATCCATTCTAACATTTATACAGCACTCTCACACCCATCACACACAGCACTCACACACAGCACTCCCTTCTTACCTTTAGCCTGGGAGGCGGGGTTCCCTGGTGGTCCTCGTGGTGAGTGAACTCTTGCCTGCGGGCTAAAGTTCACTCTCACGAGATCCGGTCGTTGCCATGGCAATGCTCCGGATCTCGCGAGAGGAACCCGGTGGAGCTGCAAGTTAGAGCTCCGCCGGGTCCTCTCCCTCCCTCTCTCCCCGCCGGCGGCCGGATTTGTCAGCATGTGGGCCGGTGAGGGAGATCTTTGATGTCCTCACCGGCCCTTCATGGAAAACAGCGGGGCCGGCGCTCGGATAGTGCCGGCCCTGCATAGACCGGCAGGGGAGATCCTGGGACCCAGAGGCCACTGCTGGGACCTCCCCTGCCTGCCTCGGCCCAAGGCCACCGCGGCCCACCGGGCATTTGCCCGGTGTGCCCGATGGCCAGTCCGGGCCTGGTAGCGGGTATCAGTAACTAGACCCCCTTAGCTGGACAGATCTCGCTCTTCTTGGCTGTGTGTGTGTGCCGACAGTGTCAGTGCGCACTAGCAAGTCATCCAGCTATGCCTCAGCTCTAAGACAAAGCTGAGAGTAAACCCATGTGTATCTGTAAAAGATACACATCGGGTTTCCTCGGGAGAAGGGGGACATTATTTTTTAACCCATGATTCTTTCATCATTCGTGCAATTCTAGTATCTTGGAAATATGATTTTTTCTTTAAAAATTATTTTACATTTATTAACATTAAATATCATAATGAATACATTCTTGGTAGCATTCCTTTAAAACAGAAGTCTGATATAACAGGGCGGTGTTATGAACACACCTTGTTTTTTGTTTGCTCACTTTCTCTGAAAAGTAACATATTGTTATTATATTATTAGACTTTTATTGGTTTCAAAAACATCACTTTTTAAAACAGAGTATAACAGAGTGGATTGTCACAGTAATTACTATTCTTACACAAATCTCGGTACAAATTTGCAGATGCCAACAGGTACCTCTAATGTGGCACAACCCTGTAACAAAAACACAAAAGTATAAATGCTTTGTATATGACGACAAGATATATGAAATGGTCTGTATTTATACTAAACAGATTTTTCCACATGGGGACATTGTGAACTAAATTCTATTTCAGTTTGTCTAGCTATTTTATAGGTAAAATTCTCACTTCTCAACACTGTATAATTCATATTATAAAATACAGAGTTCATGAGTATACCTTTAAAAACTGGGACTAAAAGAAATGTCCACTTTCAAACATCAGTAAACCAAGGATTAAAAGATACTATTTACATATATATCTATATATATAAAGGGAGTGTTATTTTTTCTAAAATGAAATAAAATTGTATTGACAATAGCATTGATGAGATAAAGGTAACTTTGCACTCATTGGGTACAATTTTACTTCTGTGTATTGCCTTGTGTTTACATAAATGTCTACTTATTGAGGAACACTTGTGTGTTATGTGTGTGTTCCTATGGCACTTTTGTATACTTGTTTGTTATGTATTTGTTCCTATGGCACTTTACCTGTTAAAAAAATGTATACTCGTATACATCATTTTGTATCTTAGATTCTGCAATACAATGTCATAAAGCAATGCAGTCACACGCTAATGGAGATATTTATTGCTGATTTATGCTATAACATCAGGCTGGTGATGAGTTTGCTATAAAACTATTATTCTTTTAACAATTATTAAACAGCTAACATAAAACTATATATATTTATACTTGGCTGTTTGAAAACAGGGATTGTATTCACGAATACAGTATACATCTATTCACATGCTTTTATAAGGCAAGCAGGAGCACTTTTGTTTTGTCAGATTAACTCACATGAAAGGCTAAAAGAGATGTATTATTCAATATGCTAAACTGTGCTGTATGTCTGAATTGTCTGAAATACCTGACTTTGCACTAAACAGATCATGTGCAGTAGTTTTTGAAGCTTGCACATGCTAACGACAGCAGCAACTGTATTGGCATTGCCACTTAAGAGTGATGTTTAAAAGATTAAAAATAAATAAATATATATAAATGTAAATGTCTGTTTGTTTCTATGTTTGTCTGAAGCGCTAAAAACACTAGAATGCTGACTTCTAAATTTCACAACTTATTCATGCTGGTCAACACATGGTGAACCTTATGGACATGGGCAACAGGAGATTATGACATCACTGGTGATGTAAAACAATGAGAGCATATGCAACTTCTATCCTGAAGACCTTATGTTATAGGTTTCAAAGGTTTTAGGGGTGGCATTTCTAGGCCAACACAACTATTTTCAGCTCTCTACGTTGTTCCTTTCCCAGGTTATAAGTTCATTATTTTTTGAATAGAAATACTACTTGCAAAACAACTGATTCAAGATGGAGCAACTATAGCAACTAGACTGCTGAAAGAGACAAATGAAAATGGTACCATCAGAATTTCTCAGCAGAGGAAAACACAGCACTGGTACAAAAGCTGTGCCAACATTACAACCATGTGATGGGTCAGCAGCAAAGAGGACAAGCCAGAGGAGGAAAAATTAACTCTGGCAGCAGATTGTGGGTGATCTAATCGCAGTTGGCGAGAATAACAGGTCCAAGGAGGCAGTGAAGAAAAGATAAGTTCATTTAAAATACGTATGTACCATAGGCAACATGTTATATCACACTGAACTCACACCTGTGGTTTATTTAACACGTATTTTAGCTGTGTCATGAATAGCTAGGAATCTACACTCATAGAAAATGTTGCACGTCATAATGGCTGCGACACATGGAGAAGCTGCAAAAGTGTGTGTAGAGAATTGTAGCTGTCATACTATCCTTTCATTAGAAAATGACAAGGCATAGGCTAAACATCACATTTTTTCCAAACTGAGAGAGCAGTATGCATGTTGTTTGTAAGGTGTAGTAAGGAGAATACATGCCGAATGCTTTCGAAACCAAAAGCACACCGAACCGATGAGCAGCGACAAGAATCTAAATAACGGGCGAAGCTCTGTATTAAAGCTAGCTATTGATAAATTGAGGGGTGCGGGCATTTTTGGTGGAGGGATTATGAGGACTTTACTTTTTATTTGCCCCAGCTGTGCTATCTGCACAAGGAGGGTAGTCATCATCTCCTCAAGCCCCTCAGACAGTTTAGAAAATATAGTTAAGATTGAAAAGACAGGAAACCTGCTAACAGAAAAAACACTCTAAACTCTTGCACTGCTCTAAGCTCATCTTGAGATCCCAGTGATGAACTCTGAGCTAGAGTTAAAAGCATTAAAAGTCTCATATTTGATTATTAAGAAACCCATACTATTCATTTAATAATACAATTTTATTTTTTGTCTACATTCTGATGACACTTGGTTTTAGGATTCATGGCATTACCTCTAACATAAACTGAAATAATGCGCTTGACAATGACACACATTTAAATTGTCCTAAAAGAAAAGTATATGGCTTTTTAACCCAAAGTGATTTAGTTAATAATGGTAACTCTTCCATAAATCACATTTAATCAACAATAGTTCATGTGACATCTAAATGCACATCATTGCTGGCACCAAGATATTAGCAGCAGATCCTGTAAGTTGCACAGTGGGGCCTCCGTGGATTGGACTTGTTTGTCCAGCTCATACCACAGATGCTTGATCTGATTGAGCCGGGGTAATTTGGAGGCCAAGTCAACACCTTGAACTCATTGTTGTGTTTCTCAAACCATTCTTGCTTTGTGGCAGAGCGCATTATCCTACTGAAAGAGGCCATTGCCATCAGGGAATACCGTTTCCATGAAAGTACATGGTCTGCAACAATGCTTAGGTAGTTGGTACATTTCAAAGTTACATCCACATGAATAACAAGACCCAAGGTTTCCCAGCAGAAAATGCCCAAAGCATCACACTGTCGATGCCTGCTTGCCACCTATCAGTGGTCATAAAACTTTGGCTGATCGCTGTACATGACATTATTCTCTTTAAAGTACAATACAGGTATGTTATCACAGCACCTTTTACAAACTGGTTTGGAGCAGTTTTTAAATATATTTTTTAGAAGATCCGTGGACGACTATATGAAACCCCTGCCATCTTCTAATTTATATCATAGACTTACCACGCCAGAAATATTACAGATGTATCCTAAAACAAAGTCAATAATTTAATAAATAATAAAGTTATTGTTTCTGTGGTGTAAGTTAGACAGGGAGGATCACAATAACACAGAGAACATGTCTAAAGGACAACTGTTGTCAAAAAAAAAAAAAAAATGTTATACTTAATCGAAAGATTGCATAAAGTGTAGGCATTTTAAATAGAAATGCATTATGGTAGGGGTGGGGAACATGCGGCCCTCCAGATGCTGCAGGACTAAATTTCCAATACTCGATTGCCGGCCGCTTAGCTGAAAGAGGTTCCAGAACCCCTGCTTTAAGGGAAGAATACATAAATAAAGAACCTTACTGAGACCTCTGATCCCATATAGCTCTATCGAGAGTTGGCATTTAGTTCAGAATCTTGGGTCAGATGAAGGAAGATCTGACCCATCTGACTCAAGATGCCCTTCCTCTGATTGAGCTACATAGAACAAACAGGGCTCAGTAAGGTGCTTTCTTTATATTCTTTCCTTAAATAATTTCTAATTTAAAAGGCTTACACTTGGTACAATCTTTTAGATTTAGAAACACAACTTATCTTTTTTCCAACAGTTGTCCTTTAAGTGAAGTGAAGAGAGAACAACATGATGTAACCATGATATAAAAGAAGAGAACATAATGTCAATCAGAGTTTGAGATTAAGATAGGCCATAAAACAAGGGTATGATGTAAATGTAGATCACTGTAAGAAATTCTTAGAAAGAAGGGGAATATATTTCTGTATAATGTGCAATTCTGGGCACAATTAGGGCATCACGTTTCTTTATTAAGATTGATTAACTGCCTTCATCTTTTTATGGTTAAAATAACTAGATAAAACTATATAACTTATTAACTACAGTATCATTGGCAAATGGTGCAGTCCAACATATACTGAAGTATATTATTACTAGATATCTACAGCATGCTGCTTAAAGGAAAAGTTAATCAAATAAAGATTTGTATTCATACACTGTTACTTCCAGATTTCCAAGTTCTACTTCGGTGAGAAAAGCCTTATTGACAATATCTCTGACTCTTTTCCAAGCCTAGCGAACCTGACCTTTATCAATAGGAGCATTACACATTGACTGTGTACATGGCTGGCTTTATTGACTGACTTAGCTAATTCACTGAATGCTGAACTAGAGAGTTCAGCAGGAGGATAGTTCTATAGCAGCCATTCTCAAGGAAACAATGCCTAGAACTTAAGAGCGATTTAAATGTTAAGCACATCACGGCTTTGTTTCTCCATGCACTGAACGGGGGTTTATCATCTTCAAAAGATTAACATGAATTTGAAATTTATAGAACAAATTACCATGCCGTTTATGGGACTATATCACTCATGTAGAATACTTAACAAACTCTAGACACTATACATTGCTGTATCTTGGCCACTCAGATAGGTTATTATTTGGGTTTGGCAGGGTTCCATTTGGCAGATAACATTCTGCAGACTTTGATCACCATTTCAGTGGTTTAAGACACAAACACAATGGTCAGGGTGCGCTAGGTTCGCTAAGGCTACTATGCAAGCAGGAGTGGTGACTCATACTGTGTAGAATGATCTCCTACTTGTCACCTACCAAACAAGGCATTTATTTGGCATGCTCACATAAGATCATGAGTAATCCCAGTGGGATACATGGACACATTTCCAAATGATCTATAAATGAAAGAGTGTACACAACACTTTATAATATGATTCTAGAATCTCCACACCCCCTAATAACAAATTGCTCCAAGAGACACTTGTTGTGTAAACCTCTATACTGTGATTTAGCGTAATTACCTAAAAATTACAATTATAAATAAAAATATAATTTTCAGCAGCCATTCTTGCAGAATGAAAGGGAATTTAGGAAGTAAGCAAAATGGATAATCACTTAAAATACACAGGGACATTAAAAAACGATTTTCTGGTTGTAGTTGATTTTAAGGTGAAGGTGGCCATTTCAGAACTCAATCAAACTATACATAAGTATTGCAAAATTAGCCATATCAGCCTCAAACTGGCTTTGTGTTTTCTATAGAGAGAAATGGGATCTCTCCCATGCATAGTTATCAGTTAATAAAATCAATACATACAAAAAACATTAAGCGAAAAATATAGTTTTACTTTGTCTGTAACTGTCACAAAGTGAATTCTGACAGCCTGCCTGACTGGGGTTCTTGGAGGGGCCAGAGGGTTCTAAACACCTCCCTATAGATTATGGGCCCTGGCTTATGTGCCACAACTATATATGTTAATATTGTTAGTTAGTTATATTCTGTTAGTATATTGGTTTATGTGTAATGTTTAATTCTGTGAGTAGACCACTCTGAAGGGTTATAATGTGTCAGTGACTAGAATTGATAGTTTACTCCAACATCCATTGTTCTGTATTAACTGGTAAACTGATTATGTTGTGTACATTAGATGTCATACTCTGTGTCTACTCACTCTATGTTAATTCCTATTTAGTTTGTAGTCTGAAAGTCTAATGTTTTCCTAGCCCCAGTTATTTGGAGATCTATGCTTAGTTCCATCCCCCCATTGTATACTAATGTCTGTGATGTCATGTTTATGTCTTTTTATAAATCTGTGTTGTTTGACAAAAAAAAAAAGTTGTTCATTCTTGCTGTACCTAAATGCTAGATGTCCTGTCTATTGTTGTACAAAGAGCAAGGTTCCAGAAAGACTTGCTGGGTGAATGCTGAGCTGTAATCGGGGGCTAAGGAGCTGATTTCACACAACGGGTAGACGGTCCGTTACATTGGTGGCAAGCGGTGGGATCCTCGTTGCAAGAGCCCAGTGGATATGCAGCAGAGCACCAGCAAGGGATAGCAGTCGGCATGATGGCACAGTAACGTCTCCTGTTTATGACATCACATGTAGCTTGGAAAGGAAATAAACAAATTTTCAGTTGGAAATGTGTAATTTATGTATTAAGTTACAAGTTGATGTCATAAACACAGGAAACCACAGACACATGTAAACCACATATTTCTCTTAATGTATTTTTTTTGCAATTCTGCTAACACAATGTATGGATCCTTTTCCATATATATGTATTCTTTACATGAACATTATAAGCAATATTTAGGTGACAGAGGCACTTGAATTCATACACCAATGACATAGTTATAAAAGGACCCACAAGTCACTTAATGGATACAATAAAATGGGTCAATTAGCAATCCACCAGTTAAAGAATAGGACCTTAATTGTAATTTACTAATAACATATTTTCAGCAAACGATTAATATGATAAATACAATAAATATGTAAGATATAGAGCAGCTCAGATTGCACCTTGCCCATTCTACCTGGAATGATACTACTACTGTAAAACCGTGTGTCAGTTTGCAATCCACAGGTATAACTGTTTGCTGGATATATGTTATTGTTACATAACGCCTGCATTGATTAATAGAAGACAAATGGAAACAAAGTATTCAGAAAATAACACCCCTGAGAGCAATACAATGATATACATAAAAATGCCAAAGCTGTAGAACGGCTGATTTGTGCGTTGATCACAACCCTGAACAAAAAGTGGACGCTAGTTCTGACTCCTGTCTCCATCTTTCCAGTATTGCTCTGTCTGCATTTCTGTAAGTCGAGATAATGTACGTTGAAATGCAAACACTTCTTCCTCTCCTGTGAACACTGAAAGTCCGCTGGATAAATCCTGCATGTGATGACACAATAAAAAAGGAGAAAAGTCACAAAAAAGGGAATATATGGACCTGTTTTAAATCCCTCCCTAAGAAGAGTAAGGTGAAGACACCTTAGCTACAAGTTTACCATGTAGCTGAAGTAAATAAAAAAATGTTTACCTCCTACTAGTAAGCCTTTACCTTTGGGTTGCTTATTGGAGGTATAAATGATATAACTAATCTAATGGTATAACAAATATAAGCATTATTTTTTAAATAATTCAAGAACACTTAGCTACTGTCAGTCTTGTAACTTTACAGTTGCTGGCAGTGATTAATGTGATGCCTTCTTAACTTATAAAACAGTAACAATTAGGTATACAGGTATATAGAGAATGCCGAAATCATCAAATGAGAGATAATGGGGGAGGATTGTTGAGCACAGACAACAATGTGCAATATATAGCTCCTAAAAAAGGTTAGTCAGATTTTGTCATTTAATAAAATGGATTATGGCTTAGATGCAAAACATAATTTTATGGTAAAAGAATATCATGAAAATGCCCAGTATGACACACAATACTCTAGGACGGGGTGTCCAAGTTTTTTCTGCAGCGGGCCACTTCCCTGTAAATATGTTTATTCGTGGGACGAATTCATAAATGTGTTTATATATATATATATATATATATATATATATATATATATATATATATCACAGTAATGTGCAGTGTGTGAGTGTTTCACAGATTCCCAATGCAATAAAACAGCAGAAATTTAAAAAAAAAACTCACATTAAATGCACACACATTTACACGTGCATAATAGTCACATACAAATATACAATCACAATTCCCCACACACACGAGTCCCACTTCCATACACACTCACACACTGAGTCCCACTTCCACACACACACTGAGTCCCACTTCCACACACACACTCACACACTGAGTCCCACTTTTATTGCTGTGGAGTCTGTGATACACTCACACTATGCACATTGGATACCCCTGAACTAGTGCTTGTTCTGCATGCATAAATTGTGTTCACTTTTCTAACTGTACAGCTTCCAGTGATAATAGTGTTTAGGAAACATGGTAATACCTCACTTAGTCCCAAATCATCCATTAGTATTCTGCTTTCTGCCGCTTCTCCGCCACTAAGCTTTTGTAGAAACAAGCTTTGCAGAGGAGTATCTGCAGAACAAATAACACGCACCTGGAAATAAATGTAGCTTTAGTTAATGCTAAATTCACATGGCGCATAGCAGACAAAGGCTGATTAAACTGTATGGAAGTTGTAAAAAAAAAAAAAACAAGGCATAATTCCCAATATTTTACCTTCCTGTGAGATAATCAGATAATTTAAATGAATGATTGTGGTACCTAGGATATTTTGTTTTGTACATTTCAATATTTTAAAGGATGTGTCCTTTGAACCGGTTCAACTGTAGCATTTTATCCATCCAAAGCTAATAAAATAATGAAAACTACGTTGCTTCATAACAACATATAATATCAGCAGTCACTTTGGTTAAAGGGACCTTGCCACCTAAACATTCTTGTACTATGAATGTAGAGAATAAACAACAATGAAAATGTAACTTTAGTTTGTGATAGCAGATTTTCATGCAAATGTATTATGTGCTTTAAATATGCCTGGAGCGGCTCTTGTTTATGACATCACCTGTGGCTCTATATGGAAATAAAGTACTTTTTTAATGGGAAATGTGTAATTTGCATATCACACCACAAGGGTGATGTCATAAGCAGAGACATTTTTCTCTTAATCTATACAATTGAAGCAATTTTGTACAGTGTATATAGAATTTTTTTTTAGCATTTACAATCAAAGTATATGAAATATTTATATGATGGAATCCCTTTAAGTCAAAGACATGCGATAACATGTAATAAAAAGCACTACATAAAATGTATTATTATTATTATAACTAGTTTGTTAAAAAAAATAAGAAAAAAGTAAAACATAAAAGAAAGGTTACTAACCACATTAACCAAAAATATTGTATTTTCTGTAACCCCAGGAATCCCCTTCCCCTTTAATCTCCCTTATTTTATATATATTTTCCTTTGATGTGTTACTGTCTGTATTGTCTATTTTTTCTGTATTATTATGTGAAAACCTAATAAAATTTTATTTACAAAAAAAAAAAAAAAAAGGTTAAAGACAGCAGCAGGCAACTATGTCTGCTGACCCTCCTATCTGGGGGCAAACAGAGTTAAAGTGGCTGGCACAGATAGCTTAGACTAGTGGAGCATTTGTAAATTCCTATCCGAATCTTTTCAGGCAAAGGACATCAATTTTATTTTCATCAACATTATACCACACAAATACTGAATGAATGTAAAAGCGTGACTCATGGATCTTATCTTCCACTGTGTAGAGTATCATTACATGGAATAAAAATTCATTGTGTTCATTTTGGTAAATAGACTCGGTGGATGGAATTAATTGTTGCATAATTTCTAATGTCATTTCACGCGGTCCATTTCCCTGTGGAGCATCTGCTGGAAACCTCTCTATAAAATAGAATTAAATTGTGTTTCTCTGAACTGCAGATGTTTCCAGATATTAGTAATAGCTCATTTTCCTTTATGTAGTATTAATTAAGCCGTATTAGCATTCTAATCACCACATGTAGTTTACATCTCATAATGAAACGATAGTGAATATACAAGCTATGTGAAGTAGCTTTCTTGTTTTTACCATGAATACATAGATCTCCAGCAGAACTTAGAGACCCAGTCTTGAATATTGTTTTTATTGTGAATGTAGAGAATAACAAATTATAAAAAATAATCTGTAGGTTTGCACAATGCATAGATTATGTTTGATATATATTAATTCTCTACATTCACAGTACAAACATTGTACAGAAGTCCTAGTCCCTTTAAGATATCAGAACTTGCATGTATAATTTATAGCAGGCTAGAGATGGAGCATAGCCAAGGGTATGGCCGTATATATTGTATGGATGTGGAACAATTGTTATACAATAAAAAAAGGTCAGATTGTTATAGATTAAGTAAATATGATATTTTATTTATTTAGCACCATTCTTTGTAGGACAAATGCTGGAGGTATAGGAATTGCTCATTCATCTGGTCACTATATATATATAACTGGTGTATATAAGGCATAGTGGAAATTAGCTTGGCTAATTTAATAGCTTGGCTGCTCTTCTAAGAGCTGCTTTTCAAAGAGTATATTTAAGAGATATTCTGGAGATACTCTGGAGGTAGTCTGAGGTATACAAGAGGTGAGCAAAACTAAAAGATCTTTTTGATTTAAATTCTTAAAATGGAAGATTTGGTTTACTGTGATAAGTGTTCTGCATTTGTTTCACATTCCATTTTTTGGAGGTTTGGAGGTTTGGAGCCTGTCTAATCTGTAGACAGTTCTAAAGATTGCAGCAGGAGATTGCATTTTTAAAGTCCGAGATTTGTAATTTATCTGTAAAACAAACTCGGGCTGAGACTGTTGCAAAGTCACTGCCACAGAGGCCATTGCCACAGAGGCTTCCTAGGAATGGCAGGTGGGTTACTGTTGGATCTGGTAGGCTTAGAGTTGTGGATAAAAGGCATGTCCCGCAGTCTGTGGCTGTCCAGAATTCATTTTCAGCACTTTCAGAGTGCAGTGGTGTTGTGGAGGCAGGCTCAGACACAGAGTTTGAGGAACCACTCTCCTATGTGGCTAAGGTGTGCAAGGAGAAGGTGAGGCCTGATAGAAAGCAGTTGTTGTTGGGCGATTCTATCATAAGAGGTGCGGAGTTGGACAGTATTGGCTTAGTGAGATGTCTTCCTGGAGCTACTGCTCGCAGAGACAGGAGGCGTATTTCTAATATTGTTAAGCAAGCAAATCAGGAAGGAAAATTGGATGTACTGGTTCATCTAGGGACAAATGATTTGGCTTGCAATGAGGTTTCAGAGGTGAAGGAAGCGTTTCGTGTTCTTGCCAATGATATACGGCAGGTTGTGTCCACACTGTCCTTTTCTGAAGTTATGCCTGTGCATAACATTCAGAATGATAGACGGATGCGTATTAGGGACTTCAACTTGTGGCTTGGAGAATGGTGTCGGGAGCAAGGATTTGGCTTTGTTTCTCATGGAAGTTCACTATGTGATAGAAAGGAACTGTACAAAAAAGATGGTTTGCATCTTTCTCAAAAGGGAACGAATGTTCTCAGTGAGCAGTTCAGAGGTTTTTAAACTAAAAGAGGGGAGCAAAATGGCGATAAAACATCAATCCAATTGCCCCCCAAAAAAGGGACAGAAGTTACCTGTAGTCAGTGTGCTGAAAAATGATAAGCTTAGGGTCATGTCTACATATACTCGCAGTTTAGGGAATAAGATCCATGAACTTGTGGCAATATTGGCAACTGAGAATGTAGATTTAGTGGCTGTTACTGAGACATGGTATAATGAAAAACATGACTGGGACATATCAATACCAGGGTACTCTTTATATAGAAAAGACAGAGAAGGTAAAAAAGGGGGAGGGGTGGCCCTGTATGTGAGGTATAGCTTAAAATGTAACGTAATACAAGTTAGTGAGGCGAACATAGAGTCAGTTTGGGTTACATTAGAATTTGGTAATCATATGGTAACTCGGGTAGGTGTGATTTATAGGCCCCCTGGACAAATAGAGGAGTTAGATAATCTACTAGTTGAGGAAATAGCTAAAATGACAATGAAGGGAGAAGTGATCATCATGGGTGACTTTAATCTTCCTGATGTGAACTGGAAATACAAAACAGCTACTTGCGCCAGGAGTACGCATATCCTAAACTCCCTACTGGGATTATCTCTAAAACAAGTAGTGGAGGAGCCAACTCGAAAGCAGGCCATACTAGACTTGGTGTTCACAAATGGAGATTTGGTATCAGATATTACTGTAGGTGAAAGTTTAGGATCTAGTGATCACCAGACAGTGTGGTTTAATATAAGAACAGTGACGCAGTCACACCACACAAAAACAAAAGTTTTAGATTTTAGAAAAACAGACTTTTCTAAAATTAGATTAGGTGTAAAGGAGTCATTATCAGACTGGAGCAATTTAAATGGAGTCCGGAGAAATGGGATTATCTAAAAGTTGCACTACTGAAGGCAACAGAAAATTGCATAAGGCTTGTCAGTAAGAGCAAAAAATTGAAGAAACCACTGTGGTAGTCTGCAGAGGTGGCTAAAATAGTAAAAAATAAAAAGCTAGCATTTAGTAATTATAAAAATACTCAGAGTGAGGAAGATAGAAAGATCTATAAGAGTAGGCAGAAAGAGGCAAAGCAAGCTATAAGAGCTTCCAATGCACACACAGAAGAGACTATAGCCCAGTCAGTGAAAAGGGGGGATAAAACATTTTTTAGATACATAAATGAGAAAAGGAAAGTAAAACAAGGATTAGTTAGATTAAAAACAAAAGAAGGATGCTATGTAGAAGAGGATAAAGGCTTAGCAGACTGCCTTAATGAATATTTTTGTTCAGTTTTTACAAATGAAAATGAGGGTAAGGGACCTCATTTAGGGAAAAAGACTAATGAGTCTTTTGATGCATGTAAGTTTACAGAGGAAGAGGTTTTACTTCAGCTGTCTAAAGTAAAGACAAATAAGTCGATGGGACCTGATGGGATACATCCAAAGTTATTAAAAGAACTTAGTGGTGTACTAGCAAAACCGTTAACAGATTTATTTAACCAATCATTGTTAACGGGAGTAGTTCCAGAAGATTGGAAATTAGCTAATGTTGTGCCCATTCACAAGAAAGGTAGTAGGGAGGAGGCGGGCAACTATAGACCAGTAAGTCTTACTTCAGTAGTGGGGAAAATAATGGAAACCTTGTTAAAGAATAGGATTGTTGAACATCTAAAGTCGCTTGGATTTCAAGATCAGAGACAGCATGGGTTTACTTCAGGGAGATCATGCCAAACTAATCTTATTGATTTTTTTGATTGTGTAACTAAAATAATAGATCAGGGTGGTGCAGTAGACATTGCTTACCTAGATTTCAGTAAGGCTTTTGACACTGTCGCACATAGAAGGCTTATCAATAAACTGAAATCTTTGAGTTTGGATTTCAATATTGTTGAATGGATTAGACAATGGCTGAGTGACAGGCAACAGAGGGTTGTAGTCAATGGGGTATATTCGATGCAAGGTCGTGTTACTAGTGGGGTACCTCAGGGATCTGTTCTTGGACCCATTCTCTTTAATATTTTTATTAGCGATATTGCAGAAGGTCTTGTTGGCAAAGTATGTCTTTTTGCTGATGATACAAAGATTTGCAGCAGGGTTGATATTCATGGAGGGATAAGCCAAATGGCAAATGATTTAGCTAAACTAGAAAAATGGTCAGAGCAGTGGCAACTGACATTTAATGTGGACAAGTGCAAGATTATGCACCTTGGGCGTAAAAACCCAAAAGCAGAATATAGACTATTTGGTACAGTCCTAACCTCAACATCTGAGGAAAGGGATTTAGGAGTAATAATTTCAGAGGACTTGAAGG
The DNA here is from genome assembly GCA_036172795.1 of Pelodytes ibericus. NCBI lineage: Eukaryota > Metazoa > Chordata > Amphibia > Anura > Pelodytidae > Pelodytes > Pelodytes ibericus. Next base: position 87,758,694 of record CM069861.1, read on the forward strand.
TAGGTAGGCAATGCAATAGAGCAGCAGGAAATGCTAGTAGAATGCTTGGTTGCATAGGGAGAGGTATTAGCAGTAGGAAGAGGGAAGTGCTCATGCCATTGTACAGAGCACTGGTGAGACCTCACTTGGAGTATTGTACGCAGTACTGGAGACCGTATCTCCAGAAGGATATTGATACTTTGGAGAGAGTTCAGAGAAGGGCTACTAAACTGGTTCATGGGTTGAAGGATAAAACTTACCAGGAAAGGTTAAAGCATCTTAACATGTATAGCTTGGAGGAAAGACGTAACAGGGGGGATATGATAGAAACATTTAAATACATAAAGGGAATCAACACAGTAAAGGAAGAGAGTATATTTAAAAGAAGAATAACTACCACAACTAGAGGACATAGTCTTAAATTAGAGGGGCAACGATTTAAAAGTAATCTCAGGAAGTATTACTTTACTGAGAGGTTAGTGGATGTATGGAATAGCCTGCCAGCAGAAGTGGTAGAGGTAAACACAGTCAAGGATTTTAAGCATGCGTGGGATAGACACAAGGCTATCCTAGCTATAAGACCGGGAACGGGGGACTAATAAAAGTACTCAAAAAAAAAAAATTGGGCAGACTAGATGGCCGAATGGTTCTTATCTGCCGACACATTCTATGTTTCTATACTCAGTATAATGACCAGATGTTCTTAAACTATTTTTGGCAGATTTGTAAAGTTTGAATAGCATTGCCACAAAAACCACATTCTTTGTAAAGCAACTTAGAAATCCATATATTACTAGATGGCAACCAAGTATTTGTTGTGGGAAACTAAACTTTAATATTCACCTGTGCTTCTTATTTAGAAGCACAAGTGAAAAGTTAGTTGTCCCTAATGTGAGGATAAACTGATATGTACTTTTGACAGTACTTGTGTCCATGCTTAATTAAGTCCACTCTGCTGATCCCATGCAAAGCACTAGCACTAGCAGAGAAGGATCCCCAGAAGATTCATACCATGATGAGATGAGCGGGTCAAGCCACTGCTCTGATTGGCTATGTGCGCACAAACACTCAGCACACGCCAGTTTCCCCACCGACTGTGTCTCAGTCGAGAGTAAACCCCTTGGAAGAAGCATGACATATTTTTAACCCTTGATTCTGCAAGGAAGCAAGGTTTAAAAAAAGTGTATTTGTCTTATTAAGAACTGTTTAAAAAAAAAAAAAAAAAATTTATTATTTTTATTGCGACATAGAGCAAACACAGTAAATACGATGAATATGTAACATCGACATTACAATAAAACGTAAAATTATACAGATAGTACATTCAATACTATTAATGCAAATTTTCGTTTTTTTAAGGTATGTGTAGCCCAACTAAAAACCTGGAAGAGATGGGGTTAAAAGGTTTACTGTACTAGGAACCAATTGGGTTAGCTAGAGTGAATGGGTGACTGACCTGGTTTAAGATATTTCTAATCAAACGTACAAAAGAACAATATTCATAAAAACGAGGTCAGATAAGAGGAACTAAAATAGTGGTAGTCCTGACTATACAACATTTAGTAGTATGTTTCACTCATTAGTGTCTTGCTTATACTTAACAGTCTTTAGATGACATACATACAATTACAGTAGTTACAAATGAACAATTATTGACAGTAAAATAGCCTTAGATATACTGACAAGAAGAACAGTTTGCGAGTTCCAGTTAGGTACGCTTACTAATTCAACGCAGAACAGGAGAACTGCTTCCAATTAGGGCATCAAGTCATTGAGAAAAACGAAAAGTGATACAAAAAGTTAACGGAAAGGGGGAAGAGGAGTATGGGAAGATCAAGACGAGTAACAGCGGGGCGAGAGGACTCCAAGCAGGGCCGGACTGGGAACAAAAACCAGCCCTGGAAATATTTGTATACCAGCCCCATAGCATTGCGGCAATAGATTATTGTTTAGAAAGGGGAAAAACATGAATTTTTAAGCTTATTTGAAGGGTTTATTAGTTATAGATAAGACTGATATATGTACCTGCACAGGGCAATACATAGCCCCCAGTATGTACACAAGGTTACATGTATTGCCCTGTGCATAGGGTATATACCAGGGCAGTGTGTGAGATATAACTGTGTACATACTGGAGCATATATAACCCTGTGAAGGAGTATATATCAGTGCATGAGATATAACCTTGCGTACATGCTGGCTGTAAATATTGACTTATCTCAGCATCCAAATTGCACTGACATGGCGTGCCCCAGCACCCAGATTAAAGTCATAGCACTTTCCCCAGCATCCAGAATTTTACCTAGCACTGATATTGCACTCACAGGACTTACCCTAGCACGCAGATGGACACCCAATCAATGGTGCATGCAGGAAAGAAAAAGGTGCCAGTTATGACATATTGTGCCCTGCATATTTTGCCGCCATTGGCTGATCCTGCCTTCAGCAACAAATACAGTGTCTCACACGTACAGTCACACATATACACAGTCACATACACACACTGACACATACACACAATCACAGTTGTCATAACAGAGCTACGAATCAATAGAGATGTCAAGAGCGATTCCCCTGCTTTTTATAGCCGGGAAGCACTGGGATATACCCATTTATTACACTGCCGCTCACTCACACACCTACACTGCCACACACGTACATGCACTGCCACTCACACACATACACTGCCACTCACTCTCAGTCCCACGTTTACACTCTGATATTCACTCACGTATGTATTTTCTCCCCCCACCCCTGTCATTTCTTTCCCTTTGTATTTCCCCCCCCCCCCCACCAGTCATCTCTTCCTTCCCCTGTATGTATATTTTTCTCCCCCCACCCCTGTCATCTCTTACCCCCTGTATGTTTATTTTTCTCCCCCTCCCACCCCTGTCATCTCTTACCCCCTGTATGTTTATTCCCCCCCCCCACCCGTCATCTCTTCCTTCCCCTGCATATATATTTTTCTCCCCCCACCGTCATCTCTTAGCCCCTGTATATATTTTTTTCTCCCCCCAGCCCTGTCATCTCTTACCCCATGTATATATATTTTTCTCCCCCCAGCCCTGTCATCTCTTACCCCCTGTATATATATTTCCCCCCCAGCCCTGTCATCTCTTACCCCCTGTATATATATTTTTCTCCCCCCAGCCCTGTCATCTCTTACCCCCTGTATATATATTTTTCTCCCCCCAGCCCTGTCATCTCTTACCCCCTGTATATATATTTTTCTCCCCCCAGCCCTGTCATCTCTTACCCCCTGTATATATATTTTTCTCACCCCCGCCCTGTCATCTCTTACCCCCTGTATATATTTTTTTCTTCCCCCAGCCCTGTCATCTATTACCCCTTGTATATATTTTTTTCTCCCCCCAGCCCTGCCATCTCTTACCCCCTGTATATATTTTTTTCTCCCCCCAGCCCTGTCATCTCTTATCCCCTGTATATTTTTTTCTCCCCCCAGCCCTGTCATCTCTTACCCCCTGTATATATTTTTTTCTTCCCCCAGCCCTGTCATCTCTTACCCCCTGTATATATTTTTTTCTCCCCCCAGCCCTGCCATCTCTTACCCCCTGTATATATTTTTTTCTTCCCCCAGCCCTGTCATCTCTTACCACCTGTATATATATATTTCTCCCCCCAGCCCTGTCATCTCTTACCCCCTGTATATATATTTTTCTCCCCCCAGCCCTGTCATCTCTTACCCCCTGTATATATTTTTTTCTTCCCCCAGCCCTGTCATATCTTACCCCCTGTATATATCTTTTTCTTCCCCCAGCCCTGTCATCTCTTACCCCCTGTATATATATTTTTCTTCCCCCAGCCCTGTCATCTCTTACCCCCTGTATATATTTTTTTCTTCCCCCAGCCCTGTCATCTCTTACCCCCTGTATATATATTTTTCTCCCCCCAGCCCTGTCATCTCTTACCCCCTGTATATATATTTTTCTCACCCACGCCCTGTCATCTCTTACCCCCTGTATATATTTTTTTCTCCCCCCAGCCCTGCCATCTCTTACCCCCTGTATATATTTTTTTCTCCCCCCAGCCCTGTCATCTCTTACCCCCTGTATATATTTTTTTCTCCCCCCAGCCCTGCCATCTCTTACCCCCTGTATATATTTTTTTCTCCCCCCAGCCCTGTCATCTCTTACCCCCTGTATATATATTTTTCTCCCCCCAGCCCTGTCATCTCTTACCCCCTGTATATATTTTTTTCTTCCCCCAGCCCTGTCATCTCTTACCCCCTGTATATATTTTTTACTTCCCCAGCCCTGTCATCTCTTACCCCCTGTATATATATTTTTCTCCCCCCAGCCCTGTCATCTCTTACCCCCTGTATATATATTTTTCTTCCCCCAGCCCTGTCATCTCTTACCCCCTGTATATATTTTTTTCTTCCCCCAGCCCTGTCATCTCTTACCCCCTGTATATATTTTTTTCTTCCCCCAGCCCTGTCATCTCTTACCCCCTGTATATATATATATTTCTTCCCCCAGCCCTGTCATCTCTTACCCCCTGTCATCTCTTACCCCCCTGTCATCTATGTATTTTTTCCCCATTATATTTTATCCCCCTTCCCCTTCTCCCCAAACTCCCAACCACCCGTTATATCTTCTTACCTTCTCTTTCAGGCATCATGGGCTGTGGACGCACGTGGAGTTGTGCTCTGGCCGCAGCGTCATAGAGCAGCGCGGCCGCACGTCTTAAAGCGTCGACGGCCGGATCTCTTAAAGCGGCTGCATAAAGCGGCCCCAGGGCCGGCGGCCTACCGGGAAATTTCCCGGTATCCCGGTAGGCCAGTCCGGCCCTGACCCCAAGAGGGGGATGCCGGCAGCTACAAGATGGAGCTGCACAAAAGAGTGGGCTGCTGAACCGTACTTTTGACGGTCAGCCAAAAAACTCTCACCCGGTAAAGGGTGATATGATGTCCCGGGGCAAGGGGTATGTCAGAAATGCAGTCATATAAAGACGGTAAAACCTAGGTGACTTAAACATAAACTCCTATATGACTTAAACATAAACAAATTACAGCCAAATATACAAAATATACATAATGGTAAGAGCAATTTTCGGACAGAAAAAAATTCAGTAGACTCTTCAGAAATCCTCCTGACTTGAGCGGACTCTGCGTCCTCAGGCAAAGTGAGGGGTGGTAGGTTGAGGGAGGCCAACAACTTAGAGAAATCCTTAGGATCTATAATAGTCAAAGATTTATTATCCTTCGTCAATGTAAGAGAGTGTGGTAGTCCCCATTTGTACTTGATGTCCAGTTCTCTAAGATGTTTCGTGAGTGGGCTCATAGAGTGCCTCCAAGCCACTATGGTAGGCGGTAAATGCTCAAACATGCAAATTGTGGCACCATCGATAAGTAGCTGTGCTTTCTTGCGGTATGCTGCTAGCAGCATAACCTTGTCTAAGAAGGATGATAGCCTCCATATCACATCCCTTGGGGTGTCGGAAGGCGCCCTCTGTGCCTTGCGTACCCGAAAACAGTCCAGTGGAGCCTGGTTGATGGTATCTGTAGTCTGGTTCAGACTAGTATGCAGTTGTCTCAGGCATGAACTGAGGGCGTTAGGGGCAATTGTCTCGGGGGCTCCTCGGATCCTGACATTATTATGGCAGGCCTTCATTTCAAACAGTACTAACTTGTTCTGTAGGTAGGTCACCTGTACCGTAAGGGCCGCTGTAACCTCAGATGTCTGAGCATACTGCTGGGCAAGGTTCTCAGAGGTCTTTTTCCCAAGTGCACACTTTACTCTAGATATTCAGGATCTCCATGTGCACCTCCTGCAGATCCGCCCACCATGCGGCTTGAAATTCTGGAAAAAGGTTGTGTATATCCACTTTAGTTGCGTATGCTTCCTTAGGTGCTTCCCTGGTCCTCTTTAGAAGAGAAATAGCCGGTGTAGGTGCACCAGAGTCATCTGATTGAGAATCCGAATCAGAACCTGGCGGGAAGAAGGACTCCGCTTCCACATTCAGTAGCGGCCTAGGCGTTTCTGGAGGGTCTGTTTTTTTGTTTTTCTTGCCCATAGTGTCCACTCATATATTGAGAGGTTTTCTGAGTGAATTGGCTCTGTTATCTCCAAAAATAACGTTATGGGGCTGTTAAAAGCACAGAGCTCCGGCACCATGCGACTGTTCACCTCCGATGCTAGCTCCGCCCACCTCAAGAACATTTTTAAATGTACATTTGCAGTATCTGCATTGTGCATGACCAAATGAGTGGAAGTGAGGAGAAAACATCAAGTGATGTGGTGGTGTTAGGATCATGTACCGTGGTTCTGATGTGGAGCCCAGTTGCAGGAGTAACACTCTTACAATACACTATATACCTGGTAGGACCAAATTGGTACAGGTCCTCAGGAATGTAGCGTTGGTATGAGTGCCCAGAAAAGGTATGATGTACTGGTACTGATGAGGAGTCCCAATAGAACTGACCGGATGTCCTGGTTGTAGTACTAACTTCCGTCAATAGGAGGGGTAATAATCAGGTTCTAGATGTAGTACCAAAAAGTCACCAGTTCAGGCTGTGCAGAGTAGTCTTTGTTGCAATACCAGATCTTGACCAGCAGGTGGCGCACTACTCCGTTTTTCAGCAGAAGACAGACACAGTAGGCATAAACTGAAAGTGACGATCTCCGTGGGAAACAGCAACAGGATTTCTGAAGGTAAGTTTTGCTGAGACAAGTACCTTAGAGGGAGAATAGTACAGGAACAAGCCAGGGGTCGTTTGGGAGCCAGATGGTAGAATAGTCAAGGTGGATCAGGATAGTCAGGTCAGGAAGCCAGATATTAGGGAGGTCAAAACAAACCAGGTAATTCAGAAGGGATCAGGATACAAACGCTTAGGGTACAAACAGCACAGATAACTGAGCAAGGAGGATTTGGCGCCAGAGAAATTTAAAGGGCAGTAAGCCCGCCCCCCTATGACACCAGGGAGTAACGTCGCCTCCTCCGTTGCCGTGGTAACAGAGTGGGGTCCTTAAAACCGGGTGGCCCTCGTGTCCGTGTAATCATTGGATGGTGGGTAGGGGAAGTGCAGGGTGCATGCTGAAGGCCCTTCTGAGGCTTGGGGGCTGGAGAAGCACTGCAAAGAGGAGTGCCACGACCGACCTGATGCAGGCCTGAGGCAGTTACTGGTGAGGTTTGTGGCCTGAGGGAATATTTATTATGACAGGTGGAGTGGAATGTCACCAGACCAACTTTGTAGGTGTAAGTATGACAATATCAGCATTGTGAAAATGGAAACAAATAGAAAGCGTTATTATTTAGAAAATAATTTTCTAAATAATAGAAATAATATATTATTTAATATGATAGAACTAGAACAGGTACAAGTACAGAGACAGGCTGCAGAGCTGAATAATAAAGTTCAGCTATGAAGAAAGGCTTTTTTTTTTTTTTAACTATCAGAAGAAAAGATGCCTTTCAGGCAATATGGTCACTGTTTGCAAGTATGTTCAAGGTCAATACAATGATCTTTCTGGGGATCGGTTTCATAAATATAAAAATTTTCAACGAGACACTGGGGAATCCTTTAAGATTGGAAAAAAACAGCTATTATTTGACAGACCAAAAATGTTGCAATGCCAAGTAAAGTGTTTTGGCTTTTTCAGTAAATAAGTGCAAAAAGCTTGCCTCTAAGCTACTGAATGCATACAGACCTACCACAATTAAAATTTGTTTAGCTAATGTTGATCCAGGGAGAAGATGACTGCCTTTGTAGACAAGAATATTTTTCTATTGAGGTGTCTAATTTTTTTTGCCTTCGTTTGTGGAATAGGGGTGTGTGGAAAGGTTTGTGAAGCATATGTTCATTTATAATCTAGTTAACTATTAACACTTGTTTATATGGTATTGCTGTGGCTATTTTATCAAATAATGATTTAATTTGTTAGCTCTATGTATTGGCAAGAGAAAAATAGCCTAGCGACATCTCCTCACTATTCATGAGGTTTTGTTTAAATGCCTGGGTGAACACACTAAATTAAAATAAATAACCATTATTTATTAGTGTTATTGTCCCTTTAAAATCTTGTGTGAATTCCACTTTTTCCTACTGATTAAAAATCCTACAATTGTCAGTGTTCACTAAAAATTACAGATTCATATATAAATAGGACAGTGATTCATTTACAGCAGGGGTCCTCAAACTACGGCCCGCGGGCCACATGCGGCCCGCCGAGGACATTTATGTGGCCCGCGGGGGAAGCTGCCGGCACCCCCCCCCCCCCCCCCCCCTTCCGCACTGTTTACTTTTTTTTTTTCTTTCTGGCAGCCGCAAAGGATGCGGCTGCAGGAAGAAGAAAAAAAAATAAAAATCACCGCGACCGGATGTGACGTTACGTCACATCCGGATCCGGTATCTGTTTCCCTCCTCCACAGGAGGACACTGCGCGAGACGTCCGGGGACACAGCAGCTGGAGGTAAGTGATGGGGAAGCGGTACAGGAGGGAGGGATAACGAGCACTATTCCTGGGCTCTGACTGGCACACTATTCCTGGGCATCTGACTGGCATCATATTCCTGGGCTCTGACTGGCACACTATTCCTGGGCATCTGAATGGCATCATATTCCTGGGCATCTGACTGGCACAATATTCCTGGGCATCTGACTGGCACAATATTCCTGGGCATCTGACTGGCACAATATTCCTGGGCATCTGAATGGCAAAATATTCCTGGGCATCTGACTGGCATCATATTCCTGGGCATCTTACTGGCATCATATTCCAGGGCATCTGAATGGCAAAATATTCCTGGGCATCTGACTGGCATCATATTCCTGGGCATCTGACTGGCATCATATTCCTGGGCATCTTACTGGCATCATATTCCAGGGCATCTGAATGGCAAAATATTCCTGGGCATCTGACTGGCATCATATTCCTGGGCATCTGACTGGCATCATATTCCTGGGCATCTGACTGGCATCATATTCCTGGGCATCTGACTGGCATTATATTCCTGGGCATCTGACTGGCATCATATTCCAGGGCATCTGACTGGCATCATATTCCAGGGCATCTGACTGGCATCATATTCCTGGGCATCTTACTGGCATCATATTCCAGGGCATCTGAATGGCAAAATATTCCTGGGCATCTGACTGGCAAAATATTCCTGGGCATCTGACTGGCATCATATTCCTGGGCTTCTGACTGGCATCATATTCCTGGGCATCTGACTGGCATCATATTCCTGGGCATCTGACTGGCACAATATTCCTGGGCATCTGACTGGCACAATATTCCTGGGCATCTGACTGGAATCATATTCCTGGGCATCTGACTGGCATCATATTCCAGGGCATCTGACTGGCATCATATTCCTGGGCATCTGACTGGCATCATATTCCTGGGCATCTGACTGGCATCATATTACAGGGCATCTGACTGGCATCATATTCCAGGGCATCTGACTAGCATCATATTCCAGGGCATCTGACTGGCATCATATTCCTGGGCATCTGACTGGCATCATATTCCTGGGCATCTGACTGGCATTATATTCCTGGGCATCTGACTGGCATCATATTCCAGGGCATCTGACTGGCATCATATTCCAGGGCATCTGACTGGCATCATATTCCTGGGCATCTTACTGGCATCATATTCCAGGGCATCTGAATGGCAAAATATTCCTGGGCATCTGACTGGCAAAATATTCCTGGGCATCTGACTGGCATCATATTCCTGGGCTTCTGACTGGCATCATATTCCTGGGCATCTGACTGGCATCATATTCCTGGGCATCTGACTGGCACAATATTCCTGGGCATCTGACTGGCACAATATTCCTGGGCATCTGACTGGAATCATATTCCTGGGCATCTGACTGGCATCATATTCCAGGGCATCTGACTGGCATCATATTCCTGGGCATCTGACTGGCATCATATTCCTGGGCATCTGACTGGCACAATATTCCTGGGCATCTGACTGGCAAAATATTCCTGGGCATCTGACTGGCATCATATTCCTGGGCATCTGACTGGCATCATATTCCTGGGCATCTGACTGGCATCATATTCCTGGGCATCTGACTGGCATTATATTCCTGGGCATCTGACTGGCATCATATTCCAGGGCATCTGACTGGCATCATATTCCAGGGCATCTGACTGGCATCATATTCCTGGGCATCTTACTGGCATCATATTCCAGGGCATCTGAATGGCAAAATATTCCTGGGCATCTGACTGGCAAAATATTCCTGGGCATCTGACTGGCATCATATTCCTGGGCTTCTGACTGGCATCATATTCCTGGGCATCTGACTGGCATCATATTCCTGGGCATCTGACTGGCACAATATTCCTGGGCATCTGACTGGCACAATATTCCTGGGCATCTGACTGGAATCATATTCCTGGGCATCTGACTGGCATCATATTCCAGGGCATCTGACTGGCATCATATTCCTGGGCATCTGACTGGCATCATATTCCTGGGCATCTGACTGGCATCATATTACAGGGCATCTGACTGGCATCATATTCCAGGGCATCTGACTAGCATCATATTCCAGGGCATCTGACTGGCATCATATTCCTGGGCATCTGACTGGCATCATATTCCTGGGCATCTGACTGGCATCATATTCCTAGGCATCTGACTGGCATAATATTCCTGGGCATCTGACTGGCATAATATTCCTGGGCTCTGACTGGCACACTATTCCCATTGAAATACTGGTAAGTTTGTTGATTTAACTTTACTTTAAATATTGTATTTGTTCCCGTTTTGTTTCTTCACTGCAAAATAAGATTTATGCAGTGTGCATAGGAATTTCTTCATAGTTTTTATTTTTACTATAGTCCGGCCCTTCAACGGTCTGAGGGACAGTGAACAGGCCCCCTGTTTAAAAAGTTTGAGGACCCCTGATTTACAGGAACACCTAGTCAAAGTCGCTTCTTATTTTATTTTTACTTTTAGAGAATTTAAATGTGGCAGAAACTGCATAATCCTGTCAGGATCACTCCAGTTTAAAAAAAAAATAGTTATCAGATCTACTGTACTTTTATTCTTATCTGCCTAGTGAATAACCCCCTCATTTGATTAAATGAAGGTTTCCAATCATTTTTACGATATTCAAGAGATGTATTATTCAGTATGTTATAAATAGTTCCTGCTTCTACATTCCACTTAGCAAGGACAAGGTCAAATGACATATTAATGTCCAACTTATAGTTTACAAAAAAGAAAAGAAAAGGAAATCGCAAAAAAATTTTTTAAAAAATCAACAGCAATGTCACTAAGAAGGATAAAGAAGAAGAAAAAAGAAATAGGACTTAAATATAAAGCAACACTTGGTAAATGTAAAGATTTGTAAAAAATACAAAAAAAAAGAAAGAAATATACTGCAACCCAAGCAAGGCTGGTGCTGAAAAGTTATTAATGATTGACTGGCATTTTTAAATATTCAAGGGTAGCTGAGGGCATATGTTTGAGAATAAAAGTTGAACAAGAATATCATTAGTAGGAATCAAAATGATTTTGTTAAGGACAGGTCTTGCCAGTGATAGTTTTAGTTTTTTAAGGGGTCAAGAATGGAAAATCAGATCCATGTGGCAGCTTTTTTTCCCTACCTTGATAACAGTCTCACCTCAGATGATGTGGGGGCCCTAAACAATTGCTTCATTTGCTCATATGGTAGTAACACCACTGGGTCTTGCCAAACCAACCTTATAGATTTGGGTGTTGTAGTAGATGCAACTTTTTTGCGGTATTTCATATGGTTCCACGCAGAAGGTTACTTTACAAATTGACAGACATATGCTTACTGGGAAATGTTTCTACTTGGATTGAAAATTGGCTACAAGACAGAATGCAGAGAGTTGATGTTAATAGACATCCCTCACATTGCACAAAAGAAGCAAGTGTAATAACTTAGGGAGTGTTCCAAATTTGATGAAGCTGTAAGTGGTGAAACATACATAAGCACACATTGTCAATGATGGAGTAACAGCACACTTTGACTGTATGACAAATTAGTGAAACAGGGAGCAAGGATTTGGCTGGGGGATTTTCTCCATGTAATTCTTCAACTTAGTGGTGGATAGGTGGTAGGTTTTCTTAGACTATATTTAAGTGGCTGATATACTCTCAAACTGGGTATCAACTGTGTTACCAAGTGAATTGCTAAATATGGTTTTATGGATAGTTATGTTTGTTACATTTGGACACCATTTTCCATAGGGAACACATATTTCATTAATCACAGCAAGGATTTGCATTACACCAACAATCTAGATATATGCATATTCATTTTAACCCCTTGACGACAAAGGACGTGCCAGGCACGTCCTGGGAGAAACTCCCTTAATGACAAAGGACGTGCCTGGCACGTCCTGCAGTGAATGAAGCGGTTTTCGCGATCAACGATCGAGAAAACCGCTTTAACAGTGCTGGTCTATTGCCTCGACATCGAGGCAATAGCCAGCACTGAAATTTTGATTTTGGGACCCCCACGATCGCCATACGGAGCGATCGTGGGGAGCCATATTGACGGAGCATGCTGCTCCGTCAATATGGCTAAGCCCTCTGCCGGTCTGAGCTTCGGAAGTGAAAGTAACTTCACTTCCGTCGCTCTGAATATGCTACTTGACTGCCCCTAGTGGTAGTTTAGTAGCATTGCAATGCAAAAAATGTAAAATACATATTTAATTAATTAAAAACAGGTTATTTAGCTATATTAGCCTATAGGGTTAAAATTAAATATTTTTTAGCATAAGGTATAGGGTTAAAATTAAATTAAAGTTAAAAAATATTAAGGGATATAATAAGGATTAGAGTTGGGGTTAAATTTAGTGTTAGGGTTAAATTTTGGGTTCGGGGTCAAAATAGGAAAAAAACAAACACTATTTTTGGTTTTTGCCCCATAACTCGCAAAAAATACCGAAAAATATGGAAACATGCATATTTTTGAACTCGGGAGAACATTTAGAAACTATTTAGACGGGGTTTTTTTTAATGATTTTATTTTATAATTTTTGTAAATTATATTTTAGGTCAAAGTTAGAAAAAGTGTTTTTTTTTAAATTTTTCATCATATTTTATGATTTTTTTTGTAGTAAATTATAAGATATGATGAACATAATGGTATCTAATGAAAGCCCTTCTTATGACGATAAAAACAACATATAATTTGTGTGGGTACTGTATGTGAGAAAGAAAGAAAGCTAAACACAAACACCCTAGAAATGTCAAAACAGCCATTGTCACCAAGGGAAAGTCAAGGTGAAAATGTCTTGTCACTAAGGGGTAAAGGACTGTTTTTATGAGTCAATATTATGTGAAGTCTTCCTGTTCTGCCACATTTTCAATAAATATATTTGGTAGGTTCTTTGCTGTTATCTGGAGCCATTCAATTATTACCGCACTTTCATGCTATCTGGAGTCATTTGAATTCACTCAAATATGAATTTATTCCCTCTCAATTCAAATGTGAGAGGTTATCAACTGGTTTTAAGCCACACTTTTTCATTCAGTGTGTGTGAATCTGCTTGTTAGAACCATCAAACAACAGTCAGGTGACAGGTAGGAGACCAATCGGCACACAAAGCTACAGTCAGCAGCCAATCAGGTTAAAGTGCAGTTTCCCATCTTCTACCAAATATTGCAAAATAAATAAATACTGTGCTTCCTACCCACATTCTAAAAATTAATTAATTCACTACTGGCATCTTAATGGGCAAATTGGCTGTGCCATCTTAATGGCACAATAATACTGGCATCTTAATGGTACAATATTACCGTCATCTGAATGGCACAATAATATTGGCACCTGAATGGCACAATAATATTGGCATCTGAATGGCACAATACTACTGGCATCTTAATGGGCATATTGGCTGTGCCATCTTAATAGCACAATAATACTGGCATCTTAATGTCACAATAATACTGACATCTTAATGTCACAATAATACTGACATCTTAATGGTACAATTTTAATGGCATCTAAATGGCACAATAATACTGGCATCTGAATGGCACAACAATACTGGCATCTGAATGGCACAATATTTCTGGTATCTTAATGGGCAAATTGGCTGTGGCATCTTAATGGCACAATAATATTGGCATCTGAATGGCACAATAATACTGGCATATTAATGGCACAATACTGGCATCTAAATGGCACAATAATACTGGCATCTGAATGGTCAAATTGGCTGTGTCATCGTAATGGCACAATAATACTGGCATCTTATTGGGCAAATTGGCGGTGGCATCTTAATTGCACAATAGAAACATAGAAACATAGAATGTGTCGGCAGATAAGAACCATTCGGTCCATCTAATCTGGCCAATTATTTTTTTTTAGTCCCACGTACCCGGTCTGATAGCTAGGATAGCCTTGTGTCTATCCCACGCATGCTTAAAATCCTTGACTGTGTTTACCTCTACCACTTAATACACAATAATACTGGCATCTTAATGAGCAAATTGGATGTTGCATATCAATGGCACAATAATACTGGCATCTTAATGGGCAAATTGGCTGAGCATCTTAATGGCGCAATAATACTGGCATCTTAATGGCACAATACTGGCATCTGAATGGCACAATAATACTGGCATCTTAACGGGCAAATTGGCTGTAGTATCTTAATGGCATAATAATTTTGGCATCTTAATGGTCAAATTGGCTGTGGCATCTTAATGGCACAATAATACTGACATCATAATGGCACAATACTGGCATCTTAATGGGCAAATTGGCTGTGACATCTTAATGACACAATAATACTGGCATATTAATGGGCAAATTGGCTATGACATCTTAATGGCATAGTAATTTTGGCATCTTAATGGTCAAATTGGCTGTGGCATGTTAATGGTCAAATTGGCTGTGTCATTGTAATGGCACAATAATACTGGCATCTTATTGGGCAAATTGGCGGTGGCATCTTAATTGCACAATAATACTGGCATCTTAATGGGCAAATTGTCAGTGGCATCTTAATGGCACAATAATACTGGCATCTTAATGGGCAAATTGTCAGTGGCATCTTAATGGCACAATAATACTGGCATCTTAACAGGCAAATTGGCTGTGGCATAGTAATGGTCAAATTGGCTGTGGCATCTTAATGTCACAATAATATTGGCATCTTAATAAGCAAATTGGATGTTGCATATCAATGGCACAATAATACTGGCATCTTAATGGGCAAATTGGCTGAGCATCTTAATGGCGCAATAATACTGGCATCTTAATGGCAAAATCCTGGCATCTGAATGGCACAATAATACTGGCATCTTAACGGGCAAATTGGCTGTAGTATCTTAATGGCATAATAATTTTGGCATCTTAATGGTCAAATTGGTTGTGGCATATTAATGGTCAAATTGGCTGTGGCATCTTAATGGCACAATAATACTGGCATCTTAATGGCCAAATTGACTGAGTATCTTAATGGCACAATAATACTGACATCATAATGGCACAATACTGGCAACTTAATGGGCAAATTGGCTGTGACATCTTAATGACACAATAATACTGGCATATTAATGGGCAAATTGGCTATGACATCTTAATGGCATAGTAATTTTGGCATCTTAATGGTCAAATTGGCTGTGGCATGTTAATGGTCAAATTGGCTGTGTCATCGTAATGGCACAATAATACTGGCATCTTATTGGGCAAATTGGCGGTGGCATCTTAATTGCACAATAATACTGGCATCTTAATGGGCAAATTGTCAGTGGCACCTTAATGGCACAATAATACTGGCATCTTAACAGGCAAATTGGCTGTGGCATCTTAATGGCACAATAATACTGGAATCTTAATGGGCAAATTAGCTGTGGCATATTAATGGCACAATAATACTGGCATCTTAATGGGCAAATTGACTGAGCATCTAAATGGCACAATACTGGCATCTTAATGGGCAAATTGGCTGTGACATCTTAATGGCACAATAATACTGGCATATTAATGGGCAAATTGGCTGCGACATCTTAATGCCATAGTAATTTTGGCATCTTAATGGTCAAATTGGCTGTGGCATGTTAATGGTCAAATTGGCTGTGGCATCGTAATGGCACAATAATACTGGCATCTTATTGGGCAAATTGGCGGTGGCATCTTAATTGCACAATAATACTAGCATCTTAATGGGCAAATTGACAGTGGCATCTTAATTGCACAATAATACTGGCATCTTAACGGGCAAATTGGCTGTGGCATCTTAATGGCATAATAATTTTGGCATCTTAATGGTCAAATTGGCTGAGCATCTTAATGGCGCAATAATACTGGCATCTTAATGGTACAATACTAGCATCTGAATGGGCAAATTGGCTGCGACATCTTAATAACACAATAATACTGGCATATTAATGGGCAAATTGGCTGTGGCATATTAATCGAACAATAATACTGGCATCTAAATGGGCAGATTGGCTGAGCATCTTAATGGCGCAATAATACTGGCATCTTAATGGTACAATACTAGCATCTGAATGACACAATAATGCTGGCATCTTAATGGACAAATTGGCTGCGACATCTTAATGGCACAATAATACTGGCATCTTAACGGGCAAATTGGCTGTAGCATCTTAATGGCATAATAATTTTGGCATCTTAATGGTCAAATTGGCTGTGGCATATTAATGATCAAATTGGCTGTGGCACCTTAATGGCACAATAATACTGGCATCTTAATGGGCAAATTAGCTGTGGCATATTAATGGCACAATAATACTGGCATCTTAATGGGCAAATTGACTGAGCATCTTAATGGCACAATAATACTGGCATCATAATGGCACAATACTGGCATCTGAATGGCACAATAATGCTGGCATCTTAATGGGCAAATTGGCTGTGACATCTTAATAGCACAATAATTCTGGCATATTAATGGTCAAATTGGCTGTGGCATCTTAATGGCACAATAATACTGGCATATTAATAGGCAAACTGGCGGTTGCATATGTTAATGACAAACTGACTGTGGCATGTTAATTGCTACCTGACAGTGGCTTATTTTAATTGGCAAAGTGATGCTGTGGCATGTTCTGTGGGGCAAAATAACATGTACTATGGGGGAAAGTGACAATGTGGCTTGCTCTGCAGGGACAGTTCTGTGGGAAAAAGTGACTCTGTGATATGTTCTGTGAGGCAAAGTGAAACTGTGGCATGCCAAATTGTGTGGGTGCAATAGGAGTCCAAGCCAAGTGCTGTGGGTGCAATACAGGTGCATGACAATGCTGTCAGTACAATATAGGTGCATGACAAGTGCTGTGGCTACTCTATGGGGCTGTGTTAAGTCATTAAGTGCAATGTGGGTGCAGAAAAAGGGAATAAAAACAAGAAATGCAATTTTTCAATCACATTTTTATTACATATGAAAATAGTTGAATATAATATTAAGAAGTTCATATAAATATAAATGCAACTAGTGAGAGAGAGCGAGATGTGTATAGATATTTATAAATATATATGAACATATGTAAGTCCTTTCTAAAATCTGTGTATACTTTTGTAACTTAGGCAATGAGTAGTTTTATTGCAGTGTTGCATAGTAAGAAGGTATACATATTTCAGCCATATATACACATTTTGATCCATATATACAGTTTATACACTGCAATTATACACTTATACACATTTTTACACTGCAATAAAAGTCCAATTTTTGTGTGTTTTTTTTTTGGTGGGGGAATATTGCGATGGAGGGCGAGATTGCGCTGTGGAGGTGGAACTAAGGTAAAATCAATTTAAATTAATAGCAAGAAAATGATTGCAATTAAAACAGCATGAGTGAGAGGGTTGGCTGCTTAGAGTACCAAGTAATACCGTATTTGCTCAAATATAAGACGAGGTTTTTTTCAGAGCAAATGCTCTGAAAAATACCCCTCGTCTTATATTCGAGGTCGTCTTATAATCTGACCACAAATTGAGGTCAGATTATAAGACTGGGATCCAGGTCCCCCGCAGAGCTGCAGGGGACCTGGATCCCCCTCTCTAACAGCCAGGGGATGTCTGCGCGATGAGGACCGGCTATCCGTCATAATTGACGGAGGTGTCGGGCAGAATGCAGGATGTCTGCACGTATCGTGCAGACATCCCCCAGCTGCCCCCACTAGCCACCAGGGATCAATAAAAAAGGTGAGGGGGAGGGCAGAGAAAGACAATGGGAGGGAGGGGGGAAGATAAAGACAAGGGGAGGGAGGGGGGGAGAGAGAAAGACGGGGGGGGGAGAGAAAGACGGGGGGGGAGAGAAAGACGGGGGGAAGAGGGGGGGTTGCGGTTTGAGAGGCAGCATTGGCACATAAAAGGAAATTTAAAAAAAAATACATTTGTTTCATATAATCATTTTTATTAAATATTAAAAAGCAATTTACATGTGAATATATACAAGTTAAACTTTTTTTTACTATAGTGTAGTCTTATATTCAGGATTTTAGTTTTTTTCCTAAAGGAATATCCAAAGTTTGGGGGGGTCGTCTTATAATCTGGGTCGTCTTATAATCGAGCAAATACGGTAAAACAGTGTTAAAAATTGTTTTACTTGCACTAGCCCTTTAAATGCTAATAGGCATACCTTGTGATCGTAGAAGGCATCAATAAGAGTAATGAAACGTCGAGCCTGGGATCTCTTTGACATGTCCAAAACTGGAATGCGTCGGATGACAACAGTGTCAAATGCCTTGCACATTTCCAAATAGTCGCTTGCACCTAATGGCTGCAATAAAACATATAAAACTGAGCAAATTATACTCTTATTATTTTAGTTATAAAAATAGACACCATAACATGAATTAAAGAGTTTTAAAAATGATATAAAATTGTTTATACTGTGAACATACAACATAAAAATGATCTTTACATTGCGCTAATATAAGGCACAGTTTAGGGGGGGAAATGTTTTGGTGTTGTCTCTTGTTTATGACATCACCTTGTGGCTTGATGCACAAATTACACATTTTCTATTAAGTTATTCATTTACATATCATGCTACAAAAAAGTGATGTTATAAATAGTACACACCACAGACACATTTAAAAATTAAAAAAAGTATAGATGTTTTATTCTTATTCACAAGCCATTTGGAGGGAATAAAAAAACAAACACATTTTTTCAAACATTTAAAGTATTATTTAAATCACTTTTGAAAACAAGTTACATATTAGCCAATTGAAAAACGTGTGAGATGCATATTGGGAAATATAGTGTAATCAACACAATAGACAGGTACCTGTAGATAATGATTATACAGTACCAGTAGATAATGATTATTACACAGCTAATCAGATATCAGTAGATATTAACAAATAGACTTACCCCAAAAAAAAACACAGAATCATGTGCTCAGTTCTATCTATCCTTAAATGTAGCGTTGCCACCTGGCCGGATAAAAAATGGTTTGAGACCAATGTTAAATCTATGGAAGCAATAGCATGGCCAGTATTATTTTGAAGAAAAAGGTGACAACCCTACCTAGCTGTTATGACCCCTCTTTATCTGTATTATAAATCAGCTTTGTTACATTTGAAGCACATTACTCTATATAACACTAGTCTATGTAAACAATATCAACAAGTGTACAAAACATTAGGTTAACTCCTTCAGGACAATGGTTTTCTTTGTTTTGATGTCCGTTCTGGACAATAGCTTTTTTTTTTAAAGTGCAAGCTTGCTATTTTAATGATTCCCCACATATAATATATTGTTTTTTTCTTTTGCAACCATTATTTTAAGATTTAACCCTTTGTGTAATGTGTAAAATGTAATACAGAGTGTAAAAAAAAATTACTTTTTTTTTCTGGGACACAGTATTTCTCTCTTCTCTCTCTCTCTCTGACACAACATAAAAATGTGTAAGCAAGAGAGAGGGAAGATTTTGACAATCAGTGTTCATACAGCACTGATTGTCATTTAATATACCGTATTTGCTCGAATATAAGACGACCCTGATTATAACACGACCCCCCAAACTATGGATATTCCTTTAGGAAAAAAACTAAAAGCATGAATATAAGACTACCCTATAGGAAAAAAGTTTAACTTGTTTATATTCACATGTAAATTGCTTTTTCATATTTAATAAAAACCTATATAAAAAAAATGCATTTCTTGTTTTTATTTACCTTTTATGTGCCAATGCTCCCCTCAACGGTGTCTGTCTCTCTCCCCAATGTTGTCTGTCTCTCTCCCTCCCCCTCCCCCCAATGTTGTCTGTCTCTCTCCCCCAGCCTCCCCCCAATGTTGTCTGACTCCCCCCCCACACTCGTCTGTCTTCCCCCCACCCTCCCCCCAATGTTGTCTGTCTTCCCCCCACCCTCCCCCCAATGTTGTCTGTCTTCCCCCCCACCCTCCCCCCAATGTTGTCTGTCTTCCCCCCCACCCTCCCCCCAATGTTGTCTGTCCCCCCCCCCCCCCCAATTTTTTTTGTCTTTCTCCCCTCTCCCTCCCCCCAACGTAGCCTCCCTGGTGGCTAGTGGGGGCAGCTGGGGGATGTCTGCACGATATGTGCAGACATCCCCCGGCTGCCCATATCTCAATTGTTGGCTAGTGGGGGCAGCCGGGGGATGTCTACACGATACGTGCAGACATCCTCCGCTGCTGCCTGGCACTTCCGCCGGGACTTTTCTGATGAAGCCGGAAGGACCCGGCTTCATCACAGAAGTCCCGGCGGGCGGCAGCAGAGGATGTCTGCACGCATCGCGCAGACATCCTCCGGCTGTTAGAGAGGGGGATCCAGGTCTATATAAGACGACCTCGAATATAAGACTTTTTTGGTTATTTGGGGGAGGATAGCAATGGATTGTGACTAGCCTTATTGGTAATCACAATCCACACTGCAATGGCTAAGACAGCCTGTCTCAGCTATTGCAGGCTAAGACAGACCGTTTTTGGGGTATTTCACACTTGCCTCATTCAGAGGCAGTCTGAAACACCCCTCATCCTATTTGCACTATTTTCACTTGCTTGTCAGTTTAAGACCGTCTATTTTTTTGGGCTTTCCTGGATGCCTTCACCCGTGAAGTATCCAAGAAATCAGAAAATATCGCGAATTGCGGCGCAAAAAACGCAGCGATTGCTGTACATGTACGTGGCTTGTCGTGAACGGGTTACAGGGACTGTCTAGTGTTCAATATGCATCTTCCAAAAATTAATACTTTTATATAAATATGTTTTACATTTTGCATTGCTTAAAATACATACAGCTAGATGAAATTGTGAAATTACAGCAGTTTACAAGAAACCAGAACTGCCCACACTAGCTGAGTAAAAGTAATTTCCTTTTTTTTTTTTTGGCTGCAGGAACCAATGAGAATAATTTCATTCAAATGAATGCCATTTCCGATCTCTCAAGTGATGTCAATATGTTGCACTGTTTAGTGGTCCTACTATCTACAAGAGCAAGTCTTTTATAGTCCACACAAGGTATTATATTCCAGGAGCTTGAGTCAAATATTAAAATGTGATTCATGCAGAATTCCTGCATCAAATCACACTGGAAAAAAAAGTCGGTGCTCTATACAAACAGTAATCTTCATCTTGCATCAAAGTGAGTTTGGGGACTAGACTGTCCCTTTAATGGAATTGCCTGTCTCTAGTCATGTCATCACATAATATGTTGCACTGTTAAGAGATTCCACTGTGTACAAGAGCACGGTCAATCAGAGTCAACACAATATAATCAATTTGAGGAGCACAGGAAGTGACTAAATTAAACAAAACATTTTATCCTCAGTGTCTATATAATCAGTGCTGCCGCACCTGCAGTTGACATGCAGAGTAATCACTGGGTAAAATATTAAAATTGTGATTTATGAAGAATGGCTGCATCAAATCACACTGGAAAAAAAGTAAAAGGGGTGGATAATAGGAAAAAAGTGTTTGTAAGTGGAAGAAAAACTAAGGAGGCGACTAAGACTGGTAGATTGAAAGCAAAATGGAATCTTCTTAAGTTAACTGTACATTAAAAGTGCAGGTAATAGGGAGAGCTCTAAAAATGCTCTGTTTGTACCTTATGCAATCTAATACCAGTTCTGATCAATATCATCTGTTCTTTTTCCTATATATCCCTGCACCAATGTGACTCCATTTTTACATATTCACAAAATTTTAGCAGGCTTGTAAGGTGTAAAATAAACTAATTACCTTGGAAATTTTTTATATTTTTCTTTTTAATAAACAGAACTCTTATAATTATGGAATTGAAACTCAACTTTTGCTCAATTTGGTCACCAAATTAGTATTTTCTTTTGATTTGATTACTATTTATTCAGCCCCCTTTTAGTCTAACAGCAATTATCACATTCCACATCCTCCCACTTGCGCAATTAAAAGGGCCGAATAAAAAATTGAAAGGAATCTGTTGGTCGTAATGCTCCAATATATAAAAACAATTAAGGCTTTGTACATTTCTTTGTAAAACTATAACTAATAACTGCTTCAAGAGATACTTTAGGAAAAGCTGCAGAGGTTTGAGATGGAACAGACTGTGCAGTATTTCTCTTTGTTAAGTAAGCTTTCTATCATAAGCACCATATGGTCTCCATAGAGCCACAAAAATCTGGCTTCCAATAATACCAATGCCCTGAACATGACCAAAGATACTTGTATTCTGTTACAATGATTGTTGTAATGCCCATTGTTCAATTAATTTCAGAGATGAACCTCCACTGCAGTATTTATTCATTTACAAATTTGAAAAGCACATAAGGCATTATTATTTTTATTCATGTCTTCAACTATCAAAATGTTATTAAATAGTGGTACTGGAAAAAATATTAAGCCCACTTAAAACTTTTTCAACTATTTATATTTGAGACTCCCTTACTGTCAAGATCACTCAGTATTGTCTAGAACAACATAAGCATGGACAATGGATAGAGGTGTATGATAGGCAGGAGTGTATTGGATCAGTAAACAACAAAATCCATGTTAGCTGTGCTACACAAGAGCTGCAAGCTAGCTGCGCTAAAAAGATCCCCAAGTTAGCTGCGCTAAACAAGAGCCCCAATCTAGCTGTGCTAAACAAGAGACCCAATGTAGCTGTGGCAAATAAGAGGCCCAAGATAGCTGTGGCAAACAAGAGCACCAAGATAGCTGTGGGAAACAAGAGCACCAAGATAGCTGTGGCAAACAAAAGCCCCGAGCTAGCTGCACAAAAAAAGATCCCTAATTTAGCTGTGCTAAACAAGAGCCCCAATCTAGCTGTGGCAAACAAGATTCCAAAATTAGCTACGCTAAACAAGAGCGCCAAGATAGCTGTGCTAAACAAGGGACCCAATCTATCTGTGCTAAACAAGAGCTCCAAGCTAGCTGTGGCAAACAAGAGGCCCAAGATAGCTGTAGCAAACAAGAGCACCAAGATAGCTGTGGCAATTAAGAGCCCCAAACTAGCTGCACTAAACAAGAGCCCCAAGCTAGCTGCACTAAACAAGAGCTTCAAGCTAGCTGCACTAAACGAGAGCTCCAAGCTAGCTACATTAAACAAGAGCCCCAAGCTAGCTACACTAAACAAAAGCCCCAATGCTAGCTGTGTTAAATAAGAGTCCCAAGATAGCTGTGGCAAACAAGAGCCACAATATAGCTGTGGCAAACAAGAGCCTAAGCTAGCTCTGTTAAAAAAATAGACCCAAGATAGCTGTAGCAAACAGGAGGCCTATGATAGCTGTGGAGAACAAGAGCCCCGATATAGCTGTACTAAACAAAAGACCCAAGATAGCTGTGGAAAACAAGAGGCCCAAGATAGCTATAGCAAACAAAAGCACCAAGATAGCTGTGGCAAACAAGAGCACCAAGCTAGCTGTGGCAAACAAGAGCCCCAAGCTAGCTGTGGCAAACAAGAGCCCCAAGCTAGCTGCACTAAACAAGCGCTCCAAGATAGCTACACTAAACAAGAGCCTCAAGCTAGCGGTGCTAAACAAGAGACCCAATCTAGCTGTGGCAAATAAGAGGCCCAAGATAGCTGTGGCAAACAAGAGCACCAAGATAGCTGTGGGAAACAAGAGCACCAAGATAGCTGTGGCAAACAAGAGCACCAAGAAATCTGTGGCAAACAAGAGCCCCAAGCTAGCTGCACAAAAAAAGATCCCCAAGTTAGCTGCGCTAAACAAGAGCCCCAATCTAGCTGTGGCAAACAAGAGCTCCAAGCTAGCTGTGGCAAACAAGAGCTCCAAGCTAGCTGTGGCAAACAAGAGGCCCAAGATAGCTGTGGCAAACAAGAGGCCCAAGATAGCTGTAGCAAACAAGAGCACCAAGATAGCTGTGGCAAACAAGAGCCCCAAACTAGCTGCACTAAACAAGAGCCCCAAGCTAGCTGCACTAAACAAGCGCTCCAGGCTAGCTGCACTAAACGAGAGCTCCAAGCTAGCTACATTAAACAAGAGCCCCAAGCTAGCTATACTAAACAAAAGCCCCAATGTAAGCTGTGTTAAATAAGAGTCCCAAGATAGCTGTGGCAAACAAGAGCCCCAATATAGCTGTGGCAAACAAGAGCCCCAAGCTAGCTCTGTTAAAAAATAGACCCAAGATAGCTGTAGCAAACAGGAGGCCCATGATAGATGTGAAGTACAAGAGCCCTGGTATAGCTGTGCTAAACAAGAGACCCAAGATAGCTGTGGCAAACAAAAGGCCCAAGATAGCTATAGCAAACAAGAGGCCCAGGATAGCTGTTGTAAACAAGAGCACTAAGATAGCTGTGGCAAACAAGAGCACCAAAATAGCTGTGGCAAACAAGACCACCAAGATAGCTGTGGCAAACAAGAGCCCCAAGCTAGCTGCACTAAACAAGCGCTCCAAGCTAGCTTCACTAAACAAGAGCTCCAAGTTAGCTACACTAAACAAGAGCCCCAAGCTAGTGGTGCTAAACAAGAGACCCAATCTAGCTGTGGCAAATAAGAGCACCAAGATAGCTGTGGCAAACAAGAGCCCGAAGATAGTTGTAGCAAACAAGATGCCCAAGATAGCTGTGGAGAACAAGAGCCCCAATCTAGCTGTGCTAATTAAGAGTCCCAAGATAGCTGTGCTAAACTTAAGCTCCAAGCTAGCCATGCTAAACTGAAGCCCCAAGCTAGCCGTGGCAAACAAGAGCACCAAGATAGCCGTGGCAGATAGAAGCCCCAAGCTAGCTGTGGCAAACAAGAGCCCCAAGCTAGCTGTGGCAAACAAGAGCCCCAAGCTAGCTGTGGCAAACAAGAGCCTCAAGCTAGCTGTGGAAAACAAGAGCCCCAAGCTATCTGTTCAAAACAAGAGCACTAAGCCAGCTTTGCTAAACAAGAGCCCCAAGCCAGCTGTGCTAAACTAGAGCCCCAAGCTAGCTGTGCTAAACTAGAGCCCCAAGCTCTGGATTTGCAGGCTACTGTGGTGATTTCTAGGGGCAAAATTCTTTAGTTGAATCAAGCAAAAGAAGTGTTTTTAGGGTCTAGGACACTTCTTCGCCGCATCTTCATCGCTGACAGTTCAGTGCGGCAGTTAGAACGCTGAACTGTCAGCAATGAAGAATAACGCGGCCGTTTCATCGCGGCCGCAGCTATGTAAGAGCTGACAGTTCAGCGCTGAACTGTCAGCTCTTACAAATGTAAAAGTAAAACGAAAATAACCCCCCCTAATAAATGATTCCCAAACCCCAATACAAAAAATAACCCCAATACAAAAAATAACCCCAATACTAAAATTAACCCCCGAACCCTAATACTAACCCCCTAAACCCTAATACTAACCCCCGACCCCTAATACTAACCCCCTAAACCCTAATACTAACCCCCTAAACCCTAATACTAACTCCGACCCCTAATACTAACCCCCTAAACCCTAATACGAAAATTAACCTCCTAAACCCTAATACTAACCCCCGACCCCTAATACTAACCCCCTAAACCCTAATACTAACCCCCTGAACCCTAATACTAAAATTAACCCCTTAAACCCTAATACTAAAATTAACCCCAAACCCTAATACTAAAATTAACCCCCTAAACCCTAATTCTAAACCCCTAAACCCTAATTCTAACCACCCTTAAACTAAAATAGGTAAAATACTTACCTTTAGCGAAGAAATGTCCCGCGATGAAATCTCCAGCGACGATCTGTGTTGTGCTGCAGAGTCGGCGGTGAAGCGGCTGCGCGGAAGCAGCCGCGATGAAGAGTCCCATCCCCGTGTTTTTAATACACCAAAAGTTTTAAGTTATTCTTTGTGAAAGAGGTTGGAAATTCTGGAGATAACGGGTTTTGCATAACTGTCAAACATTTGTGGAGTTTTTTAAGGAATTAAGAGGTCATTGTATAGAGTTAAGTGGTGACAAAGTCGTTGTGTTTCAAGAAGTACCGGTCCCAGTTTCCTAGTTAGTTAACGATGGTTGGTGCAGAGTCTGGATTGTTTTGCAATCCACAAGTAGTCTGATACTTACAAACAAACAGGTTGTGCTCACTCTAAACCCATCTTGTAGTGAACAGTGGGGTATGCCACAAAATCATTTGGTATAGCTTTTCATACTGCATGTTTTCAGTGCCGAAAACGAAACTAAAGCTGAATAAAAAATAGTAGGACGAAAACTATGATAAATTCATTTTGTCAATTAACGAATACTCAACGAAAAATTTAGGGAGGGAGCATTGCATTTACCTATTTGGACTTCCGGTTCTGGTTCCCTCAGATCTCTGTCAAAGCACAGACTGACTGTATTGGCAAATGGATTGGCGGAGACGCAGGCTCTTTGTCTGTCTGTGCCTGGAAAAGCACCCTGCAAACCGCACAGGAAGGGATTCATTGCAATGCTCCAGCCTTCTCAGACCTGCTACCTCCCTCCCTGCTGGAGATTTAGTTAACTAAAATATACTGGAGATTTAGTCAACAAATACTAAACTAAAAATAAAACAGACATAAAAAACGACTAAACTAACTAAAATGGCATTTTAGTCAAAGGGCTGTGACTAAAACTAAATCTAAATTTTCCCATGTAATTATTAACACTGCCTAGACAACTGGCTAAATTTGGTACATAGGAGATTTATTTATTTAGGTAAGGAGGTTTAATTAGCCAGATAAAGATATCAAATTGACGTCGTAGAATTTTTAGGTCAGAGGTCCGAATAGCAATCGGCATGGTCTGAAAAAGGTACAACAATCATGGGAGCAAGCTCATATTTATATAGCAAAGTTTGCCAAGCTATGAAATAGTCAAGGGTTGGCATCCCAGTAACATCTGTTTGAGTTTGGTCAACAAGGGGCTTTGTAATCTGCTGTGAGTTTTAGGATCAAGTATGTCAAGGGCATATCTGTGATGTGGAGTTCAAAATTTAGTCGGAGGAGCTTGATGATGTGTTTTGGAAGGCAAATCAGGAGAGCTCGATATGTTTTAAAACTGTATCCAGCTAGTTCTTGAAAGTGGTTCAATTCTTGAAACAATTGAGCGGTAAGGTTAACGTTTTGGTCAAAGAGAGAAGAACATCATCTGCATAAGCCGCTACCTTATATTGCTTTGTTCCATGAATGGACTCGTTACGCCTGATTAATTTAAGTAGGGGTTCCAGAGATATTGTGAACAGAAGGAGGACAGTGGGCACCCATGCCTTGTGCTGTTCTGAATTTCAAGTCTCAGTGTCACAGGCTCCTGGCAAAGCTATAAAAGATGATGGCGTTCGATAGATAGCAGAGATGCAGTTTTGGAATGTGGGAAAAAGGTTGATGAATTCCAAAGTTAGTTTCAGGAAGGGACAATTTATTTTGGTGAAGAACTAGTCTGTAACTGCTTGCTGTGTCTGGTGGTTTACATTTTTTGTTTAATCAATGAGAGCAATGTGAAATACACAACCTCCAAGATTCCACTGAACATAGTGACCATGTGGGAAATTCATTCTGAGGCCAAAGTTTTATAGTATAAATTTGAGAAGCAGTCGGGCCCAGGATCTTTGGTTGGCTTAAATTGCTTAATAGCTTCTGAGATTTTCTCTTATTGGATGGGGGTTTCAAGAAGAGCACTTTCTGAGTTTGAGAATTTAGCGAGATCACAAGTTTGTAAGAAAGAGACAATGTTTTGTATATGTTCCATGCAGAGAGTGAGTTGACATAATAACAAAATATTCACTAGATCAATGATGACTAAACTTGGCACTGAAGAGGTTCTGGGAACTACATATTCCATGAACTTCATATTCCAAAATTATGCCTGAACATTATGGGATATGGAGTTCCAGAGATCTGCAGTGTCAAGGATAGTCCTCACTGCATTAGACCCTTCAAAAAGAGAGATTTATGGATCCTGTGATGCACAGGAACAGTTTATGAGGGTTCAGATGATATGTCACTTAGAACACTATGGCATGGTCAGTGCAGGGAAAACACTGTACAACTCATCTCACCCATGGTAATATCAAAGCTATCAGTCACAATGCAGGGTACCTCTCTGGATCTTTTGAATCCATTTAAAATATTTACTTAATTTACAGAACCTGGGAACAATTGCTTAAATCATGAATGTATTCAGCACTGACATCTGTCTGGAGTGTGCAAATATAAATATGGGAAATGGGTGACGTTGGCATCAAAATATGATTTTGTGCAGTGTTTAGAAAAAATACTGCTTATGAAGAACAAAAACAAACCGCTTGAAATACAGACCAATGTTAACTTGTTTATAGTTGATGGGGCACTTACACGGTCACAGAGTTCGTCAAACGTGCAGTCAGCTATGTATCCACAGGCTTTACTCAGCTTCAGCTCCCTGCCCTGCACTTTCAGAATCCTTGGTCTTGTTACTATGGGAACAGGAACAAAAGCTCAGTCTTGTCTGAATAATTACCCTAAAATCCATCCCTTCCAGCTAGGAAATGCATAGCTTGATGAATAATAGCACATGATTCAAAACGTAAATTAGACAAATTGCTGATACCATGACTGCCACTTGAGTACAGCATCAACCCATACACAGCAATGGAACTTATTAATTGGTCAGTGGAGATTGGGCATTGTGTTTTAAATGTATTCTCTTTCAAGAGAAATTAACTTACGTACCATCATTTTGTTTCTCAGCCAGCTCATCAAACAACTTATCCATGACAGCCTCCACATCAGCTTCACTTGTACTACATTGAAAAGAAAAAAAATCCAATGTGACATTAATAACACTCAAAGCCAACATCCCAGCTGCCTGGGACTGTTTAGCTTTTTGCCTGTGTACCTATGTATCTTTGTAAAACAAAAAAAGAACAGGATGTTATGTTCTATACAAAAACATCACATTTGTAATACACTTTAAAACTGGCTATATTAACTCCTGGGTAGGTGACTCTGCCTTATTTGCATACACTTAAAAGAATTATCTGATTCAGGCCGTTTTCACTAATGAGGCAACACAGGCAAAGCAAATCCATTAATGCTATGTGTATACAAAAGGGGGGAAGAGGAGGCCACTGAAATTATAAAAAATAAAAAAGACCAAACAGTCAACTTTCAAATGTGTTGCCTGCTAGTTGGATCACAGTTTATTGTGGAGTTTATCAGCTTACTTGAGTGTGCTTTTCAAAATTCCAAAGTGAGCACCAGCTACATTTTGAGATGGGAGACCAGGAACAAAAAGTGACGTTTTGCAAGAAGTAAACAGCAGAAATCAGCATATGACCAGGGCAGAGTTAAGATGTTAGTTTTCACTCCTATGTGTTACCAGGTTGAGAAAACAGTAATTTGCTCAGGTGCACCCTGCAGAAACCTCACTAAGCTTCAAGAAGGTTGGGTATTGGAGGCAAGACAGTATAGCCCATGGAATGCATTACAGTGGACATAAGGTGTAGGCCTGGGCAGCATTACAGATGTACCCTGTTCTATGAGTAAATTAATAGTTTGTAATACTCCAAGGTGGCAGCAATGTTACAAATGCCACTTTGCAGATAAACAGCACATTCAAATTCCCATTATAAAATAGCAATTCAAAATTATTAAATGCACAAGTTGTGGTTGGGTCACTCAGTTCATGACACTTTGAGGAGTTGGGGTTCCCCATTCCAAAAAGCTCTGCTTAGTTCACATGGCACAATCCCAGAACAATAGAACTGACAAAGCAGGCCATGCACCATGGACTAATAAATAATGGCATCTCATAAAACACAGGGAAGCACAGCCCCACACCCCTACTGAGACCTAATAACTCACTTAATCTAGCCAAACAAATAGTTAAGGAAAATCTTCAGTAAATCAAGCAGTATATAACCTCCAATATCTTCAGCATGTGAAAAACAGATTTGAAACAAGCTGTCTGTACTGAGCTGTTTGTCTGGTTGGCCAGAGATGAAGTTATATGACTTCCTCTGCTGGGATGAAGTGTTTGAAGCCATTTTCCCAGTTTGTGGGCAATCCTATGCAAGTGACATCACTTCCCCTGCTGGATGGAAATGCTTGAACACATTTCACCAGTTTGTATGCAATCCTATATAAATCCAGTCAAAATCAGCTGTCACAGAGAAATACAAATACAGCGACAGATGGTGGAAAAAGGAGATATCCATATTTAGTTAAGCGTAGATAAAATATGTAAACATATCAGTGGAAAATGCTGGTACAAATACAAAAACACTTTGCATAAGAGGGGTATGAGAAGGTGAAGCCGAAATGCCCCATTTCGTGCCTAGATTCGGCACTTAGTCATAGGATTCTATGTAATGCAGCACATGGGGGGGGGGGTTACCACATTAGCTTATCATGCCACACTTTCCTATTGGTGGCTGCAGATATGCAAATTTAGCTTACTTATAATATTTGTATCAGAGTTAAAAGGACAGATACCTTCAATTTAGTATTTTCTTCATTGCCTACACTACAGTTGTATGTTTGGTGACAGAGTCCCTTTAAAGTGAGTGAACCCTGAACAATTTAAGCAATGCATACGTTTATGCAATGCATTTATGGAAGCAATTCCATAAATTGAGTTAAAGTATTAAAACTAGGCAATGCAATAGAGCAGCAAGAAATGCTAGCAGAATGCTTGGTTGCATAGGGAGAGGTATTAGCAGTAGAAAGAGTGAAGTGCTCATGCCATTGTACAGAGCACTGGTGAGACCCTACTTGGAGTATTGCACGCAGTACTGGAGACCGTATCTCCAGAAGGACTTTGATACTTTGCAGAGAGTTCAGAGAAGGGCTACTACACTGGTTTATGGGTTGAAGGATAAAACTTATCAGGAAAGGTTAAAGCATCTTAACATGTATAACTTGGAGGAAAGACGTAACAGGGGGGATATGATAGAAATATTTAAATACGTTACAAGGGAATAAACACAGTAAAGGAAGAGAGTATATTTAAAAGAAGAAAAACTATCACAACTAGAGGACATAGTCTAAAATTAGAGCGGCAATAATTTAAAAGTAATATCAGGAAGTATTACTTTACTGAGAGGGTAGTGGATGTGTGGAATAGCCTTCCAGCAGAAGTGGTAGAAGTAAACACTGGGGACCAATAAAATTATTTAGAAAATTTGGCAGACTAGATGGGCCGAATGGTTCTTATCTGCCGACATATTCTATGTTTCTAAAACAAGCTGTCAAAAATCTCTGCCTACTTTGTGTACATTATAAAGTTCACATCAAATGAAATAGGAAGATAATACAAAAAAATAAATAAAAATAAAGTATAGCCACCAGAGTGTTATGAGAGCTGAACTGAATGCTGGGCAAGCTGAGATCATCAGTTTGTGCTCAGCCAATAAGAGTGGGTGCTCAATGTTCACGTCTGACTTGGGTTTGGTGGTTCCTACGGTCTTTCTCTGTTGCTTCCAAATGGCATAAAATGTAACCTTCTTTTTGACTTGTACTTTCATAGTAGTTCTTTAGAAATGAATTAAGATCATGCTATATCATCAGATAAAGATTCAACAAACATTATAATGAGTATAAAAAGTATTGAAATAAATACACAGAAGAAAAAAATTATAATAAAGAACATAAAGACTGGGTAAGAAATAAAAAATCAACAAAAATAAAAATAAAACCAAAAATAAAATGATTATTAACATAATAAAATGTCCACAGATTCAGGGACGGACTGTGGGGGATCATACTTTCGGCTTGACTAATGTTTAGTCTATATTTTGTGGAGGGGGGCAGGTGGTTGACAACCCTACAATAACCAGAGCATCCTTAACAAACAATATACACGTTTCTATTACTGCTTCCTATTTAACTGATTTGTATTACTTAATGTTTAAACGCACTGTTTAAAGTAAATAAAAACTTACAGGAAGTACACTTTACCAGCTGCAGAAAGGACCCTTTTTCTGTAATCTATTCCTGAGTCCAGTTGAACAACATTACAGTATTCCTACAAAGACACAAAAAGGCATTTTACTACACACCTCTTACACATATACATGTGGGTATAGCAAGGATATGAATTGCTCTTAAAGATCAGTATATATGCAAAATGATGTATGGCATTTCTTGTGTTTTTCTTTGTCCATCTCCTTACCATTTGTGACAGTCATATTCTAGATATAATCCGGCTAGTTTGAAATATAAGCATTTCTTCCAAAGTTTTGGAATTAGAAGCTTGGCAGCATTTAATAAATGTACCACAGTTATGTTTAATTTTTTTAAAAAGCTATTTGTCCTGGGACTAAAGCGGTAGCCCAATCTATTTGTCCCTCATGATACGCTACTTGTTTTGATAAAAACAATTAGGAGACAGACCTAACAATCCTTAAATGAAATCAACAAATGCAGGTAGGTTGTGATCTTAAACAGAACAGATTTCCAAATGAGAATTGTAGCTTACTTTATCAAAACTAATGCACGCAGTTATTTACCCATGTAAGCACATATTTATGCATACATATGCAGTCATTTACTCATACATGCACATAGTCATATACTGCTCATATTTACACATACATGCATGAAGTGATATACCCATACAAGCATGCAGTCACCTTTCAGGAAATCATGCATTGTTATATCATAAAAGGACATAATTAAAGGAACAGTCGCTTGTTGGAATTACCTAGTGAGAAAACTGTCTCATTCAGTAGTACCAGCCCCAGCCGTATAGGACTACTAGCAGTATTAACATGTCACTGGTCCTCTTTGGAACAACTTCTTATGTTTATATAATTTATTTGCTTTTCAAAAATTTTTGATTACTTATTTTTATTTGACTCTAGGGTTAGGGTTAGAACAAAAAAGGGGTTTTATTATTATTTCTTTCAAATCATTTATTTCTTTAAGTTGGTTATATTTTTATTTAACCAGAGTGTTGGGGTTTAGCACAGACAAAAATTATTTTTATTTCCGTTCTACATTTGTAGAAAGAATTTTTATTTAGTTACATTTATTTTTATTTAAAACAACACACAAGTGAAAAAGTGCGCTGTGACCCAACACTTCAAAACACACAACTCAGGAAAAATAAATAATAAATTGTTTCCCTTAAAGTAAATCAGCCTTAAAGTAAATCAGCTCAATATTCAATCCGAAGGGAAAAAAATAAAACAAAACAGAACAGAAATAATATAGTGTAGTATATTACATAAAAGTGCTGATAACAAATAATAAGTGAGAATACACTCACATCTTCCTGAGCAGAGATCTGCTCAGTCTATACAGCATCCAGGGAGCCCTCCAAGGGGTTAAAGATCCAACTGGTTCACAGAGGAATCCTAGGCAGCTTATTCAGGGTAGCAGACCCAGAAGGTACTCCCAGCGGTAGTATAAGAGAGGGTAAGGAGGAGACTATTTAGCTTCAATGATTTTAATAACAATAAAAACATATAAAGAATCTTACATTCAAAGATCCACTTGAACAGTACATATATAGAGTCCCAGTAGCAGTCTCCTCTTGTCCACAACGCGTTTCGCCCCCAAAGTACCTTGGTGGGCTCCCTGGATGCTGTATAGACTGAGCAGATCTCTGCTCAGGAAGATGTGAGTGTGTTCTCACTTATTATTTGTTATCAGCACTTTTATGTAATATACTACACTATATTATTTCTGTTCTGTTTTGTTTTATTTTTTTCCCTTCGGATTGAATATTGAGCTGATTTACTTTAAGGCTGATTTACTTTAACCCCTTAGTGACAAGACATTTTCACCTTGACTTTCCCTTGGTGACAATGGCTGTTTTGACATTTCTAGGGTGTTTGTGTTTAGCTGTAATTTTTTTCTTTCTCACATACAGTACCCACACAAATTATATGTTGTTTTTATCGTCATAAGAAGGGCTTTCATTAGATACCATTATGTTCATCATATCTTATAATTTACTACAAAAAAAATCATAAAATATGATGAAAAATGTAAAAAAACCCACTTTTTCTAACTTTGACCTAAAATATAATTTACACAAATAAAATCATTAAAAAAGACCCCGTCTAAATAGTTTCTAAATGTTGTCCCGAGTTCAAAAATATGCATGTTTCCATATTGTTCGGTATTTTTTTGTGAGTTATGGGGCAAAAACCAAAAATAGTGTTTTTTGTTTTTTTCCTATAATGATCTTTTGACCCCAACCCGAACCCAAAATTTAACCCTAACACTAAATTTAACCCCAACGCTAATCCTTATTATATCCCTTAATATTTTTTAACTTTAATTTAATTTTAACCCTATCCCTTATGCTAAAAAATATTTAATTTTAACCCTATAGGCTAATATAGCTAAATAACCTGTTTTTATTTAATTAAATATGTATTTTAATTATTTTCCATTGCAATGCTACTAAACTACCACTAGGGGTAGTCAAGTAGCATATTCAGAGCGACGGAAGTGAAGTTACTTTCACTTCCGAAGCTCAGACCGGCAGAGGACTTAGCCATATTGACGGAGCAGCATGCTCCGTCAATTTGGCTCCCCACGATCGCTCCGTGGGGCGATCGTGGGGGTCCCAAAATAGAAATATCGGTGCTGGCTATTGCCTCGATGTCGAGGCAATAGACCAGCACTGTTAAAGCGGTTTTCGCGATCGTTGATCGCGAAAACCGCTTCATTCAATGCAGGACGTGCCAGGCACGTCCTTTGTCATTAAGGGAGATTCTCCCAGGACGTGCCTGGCACGTCCTTTGTCGGCAAGGGGTTAAGGGTAACAATTTATTATTTATTTTTCCTGAGTTGTGTGTTTTGAAGTGTTGGGTCACAGCGCACTTTTTCACTTGTGTGTTGTTTTGATTTGTTTATTGCCAGGAGTGACACACTGGTAGAATTTGCTGCAGCTGTTTCCACCACAATTGGTTGCAGTGTGTTTCTCTCTTGTTTCTTATTTATTTTTATTTAACCCCTTAGTGACAAGACATTTTGACCTTGACTTTCCCTTGGTGAAAAGACAAAACACTTTTTTGAACTTTGACCTAAAATATAATTTACACAAATAAAACCATTAAAAAAGATCCCATCTAAATAGTTTCTAAATGTTGTCCTGAGTTCAGGAATATGCATGTTTCAATTTTTTTCTGCATTGTTTTGTGAGTTATGGGGCAAAAACAGTGTTTTTTGTTTTTTTATACTGACCTTTTGACTCTAACCAGAACCCTAAATTTAACCTCAATTCTAACTCTTATGCTATCCCTTAATATATTTTAATTTAATGTTAACCCTATTCCTTATGCAAAAAAAGATTTAATTTTAACCCTAACAGCTAATCTAATTTAAATTCTAGTTTTAAGCTAATGAAATCTTTTTTTTTTCTACATTGCAATGTTACTGACTGCCTCTAGGGGCAGTCAAGCAACATATACAGAGCGACGGAAGTTAATTTTTTTTCACTTCCGAAGCTCTAACCACAAGAGGGCATAGCCATATTGCCGGAGCATGCTGCTCCGTCAATATGGCGTCCACGATCGCTCCCTGGGGAGATCGTGGGTGCCCCAAAGAGCAAATTTCGGTGCTGGCTATTGCCTTGACATCGAGGCAATAGACCAGCAACGTTAGAGCGGTTTTCGTGATCGCTGATTGCGAAAATCGCTCATTTCACCGCAGGACATGTCAGGCACGTCCATTGTCGGGAACGGAGTTCCCGGCTGGACGTGCCTGACATGTCCATTGTTGCGAAGGGGTTAATCATATCTTTTTCCATTTCTTTTATATAATTTATTAGTATTTTTGTATTTACTTTATTACATTTTTTATTTTTAAATGAACCCTAAAATAATAAAGGGTTAGGGTAAGTATAAAAAAAAAGTGTTTTTCATTTTTTTTTAAAAACTCTGGGGGAGCTGGGGATGCTTGGGGGGCCCAGCGCAGATAACTACTAATATCGATTGCTGTGGAGCAGGGAGAGAATATAGATGTCAAAACAGGCACTTCCTTTGATAGCTATAAACATGCGGAAGCTGTGATTGGCTGTCACAGTGGCAGGGTGTTTCTGGGGGGCCTCAGCAGACATGGCTAAGTTCCTTAGTACCAAGGCACTTAGTTATGTCCGCAGCCAACGTGCATACCGTGATCAGGATTTTGACTGCAGCATGACTAAAGTTAGAAAAAACGTCATGTCCTGGGCGTCGGGCATTGGAATAGGAATTGCGCATGCTTTTACCATTACAGGTTTTTTTTGTACTTCTACACTGGGTATGTATTGTGATGTAATACAAATTTCACTGGATTGAATGAGAGAAAGCAGACTGCAATATACAATATGGCTGAATGTTGGGTCACCACCACCATGTGTGGAGAAAATTCCCAGAAGGGGTTTTGCATCTCCAGCATTGTTCTGAGCCACCTGTGACAAAAGACTATACATGTATCTTGTTCCTAGTAGATATGGGATAGAAGCACAAGTGAAGAAAAAAGTTTAGTTGTCCTTTAAAGATGATAAAACTCTGTTCCAACAGTGAAACTAAACATGCAATCAATGATAGGAACATTATCTTCTATCAGTATATTGTGCAAGGCATATCGTTAGCAATGAAGTTTAATTTTTCCCCACACCTTTCCTTCTTCTTTATGACCGTGACAATGAGGTTGTATATCAAAGAAAAGAAATAAAAGATAAAGCAAAAAGTGCTGCCTATTAAATAATAAACTATTTTCTCTATGACAGGTTAAATTCAACAGCACATTTCATTAAGTAAGTTCTTTGCAAGCAATAGAACCC
This sequence comes from Pelodytes ibericus, assembly GCA_036172795.1. Classification (NCBI taxonomy): domain Eukaryota; kingdom Metazoa; phylum Chordata; class Amphibia; order Anura; family Pelodytidae; genus Pelodytes; species Pelodytes ibericus. The sequence continues at coordinate 87,795,728 of CM069861.1, forward strand.
TTTCTGCGATAAACATAATAACATTTACTAAACATCGTATCACAGTTGCTGCTCACTCTCTAACTCACAGTGTAGTATCCCACTGTGAAAGGATCCATGACTGCAATAAGCACTGTAAACATAATGCTATAATTGAGTCACTTGTTTCTTTTGCCACCAGATGCTTCAAAAATAATATAAAAACCAGACTCAGCTGCTGAAGTGAGGTCGGCTATTGACTTAGATGATTTACTAATCTCCAAACAGCTAATGGAAGCCTTGTTTTATTTTAGACTATAACTAGGGATAAAAGAAATATAGCACTGAGACACACTGGAATGAGCATGATGTATTTTAACCCCTTTGCGACACTGGATGTACTTGGTGACAATGGATGTACCTGGTACATCCTGCAGTGAATCTTGCATAGGCAATGATCAACGGTTACTGTCTATGCTTAGCTGATATTGCTATGATGCCTCGATATTGAGGCATCGTGCAACACCAACATTTGGCCCTCCAGAGCACCGGGATCATGTGACATATTGGATGGCAGCAGCGATGGAAAAGATCAGAGAACAGTAAAATTAAAAAGCCAAAACTAACCCCATCTGTAGGGTTAGGTTTCCACTTAGGGTTACAGATTGGTTCAATTTTTTCATTATATTTTATGATTTTGTTATAGTAAATTATATATGATATAATGACAATAATGGTATCTAAAGAAAAAAACAGCATACAATGTGTGGGTACATTACATGAGAAAGAAGAAAATCACAGCTAAAACCAAATACCACAGAAATGTTAAAACAGCTATTGTCATGAAGGGTACAAAAATGTAAAATGTCACTAAGTCATTAATTAAAATACCATACACTCTATAACAGTGTTTTTAAAAGCAAACCAGTTTCACACACAGTAAGATTCCATGAGTTAACTAAACAGACAAATGATTCTAGGAGCTTATCAAAAAGCTAAAGCTGATTATTTGGCTACATCTCTTGACAAGTAATTTTCCCTTCTTAATTTACAACTGTATAAGCACTGACTTATAAGGACAATATCATTAATTGTAAGGTTGCATCATAAAAAATAAAAACATACAAATAACTGGATACATAATATGTTCATACTAGAATAGAAAGTGAAGGATCAGGCTTAAGTGGGCTTGCCATCTAAAAGGAAGTTGTCAGACATTTTTTTGGGGTAGAGGTACAATTGTAATAGATTTTAGTCACCTGTCTATTTTCTACAGCGAATTTGTTTTTTGTTTTTTTTAAACTTTTGAATGAAGACTTCCATATGACAGTACACAATAAATATAGAGCTTACAAACTGTAAAGAGGCACATGAACATGGCATAGCAGATCAATATATCACATAAAGTATCTAAAAAGAAAACAAAATACAAAACCTGAATGAGACACCCTGTATGCTGTGCTATACCAATAATATGTAGCCCTCTAATATGACCGTCTTCCCCTTTTCCATTTTTTCACACCCTTGATTTTAAGAGCTGCCCAGGCTAAACACCTAAGGGCTGAAAAATGTACAGACATCTTCAAAATACTCCAAACTTATAACAAAAATAATAATAATAAAACATCTAACATACCCCCACCCACCCCTCCAAGTACCATCCTAGTTTGTCACCGTCTCCACATCTTTAAATGTACAAAATTTACATCCTTCATCTGCATATAGGTATTATATTAAAAGTTCCCTCCCTGAACATAACGTCAACTAGTGACTAAGGGACAACTATCGGTGGTTTATTTAACAAGGTTTGAGCGCTATACCAAGAAGTATATTCAAAAGCTGTTTTAATTGCTGAACGGATGTCATCATCCAAAATCGCAATATAAGGTTGCCAAGTAGTGAAAAATGTCTTCGTTCTCTTTTCCTTATATAAGGAGGTTTCCAACCAATCCATCCGAAATTAAAAATAAAATTTAGTTTTAAACAAGGTAATATTAGGCGGTTCCGGATGGATCCATTGATGCAGAATTGTTTTACGTGCCGCTGCCAACAATATATGGGTCAGTCTTCTACATTTCGGGAAAGGAGTATCCCCCCCTCTATCGCCAAAACTGCCATCTCAGGCGTGATCTTATTCATAGGGCATCCCAGGGGTCTACCAAAATGTTTAATGTCTGACCAAAATTTCTGAATAAGGGAGCATGACCAAAAACAATGATACAAATTCAAATCTATGTCATGACATTTGGGGCATTCCGCTGTATCTCTTATACCACACATCCATTGACGTCATGGGGACATATAGGCGTAGTATCCTATTTTTAAATGCATATCACTATAAGTGGCTACAGGCAGTAATTGACACAGCGTCATCATAGATTTACCTATAACAACTGGCTCCACTAATGGCATATGAGTAACCCATGTGTGAATCTACTTCGCTAACAAACATGTCCCTGTCGCAGTTGTAATTATGGTGGTAATCTGTTTCATAGAATGTGTGTGTGACTCTGATGCAAAAATCAATTTATCTAAAGGGTTGTCCCGTTCCAGATCCCCGAGCTGATGCGCAACAGACACTAAATAACTTTTAGCCAGAAAATCATTAACTATTGTCATGGGAGTGGAAGGATATTTTTGTTTACAGTCTTCCAATGACAGGGCAGACTTTTCTAATGAATAGAACAAATGGCCTATTCTACATATACCAGACTGCTCCCAAAGATGAAAAAACCTGCAAAGCTCTGCCCTCCTGAAATTGGGGATTTTCTATCAAGTGTAGCAAGAGCACATTTCCTTTGCAGACCCATTTTAATTCTACAGCTAATTTAATTCATAGGACTAAGCAGTTTGAAGGTTGGGTAGGGATTGACCAAAATGTTGATAGGAAATTGAATGAGGCAGTAGAAAACTAAACCAGATGAATTAAAGCAATGTGTCCCATTTTAAGGTCGTCCTTTAAGGTTGTTTTATAGTGGTGCAGCTATATTTTATAATGCTATTTGTTTCAGCTAGTGTAGTGATCAGTGTCTTACACACTCCCCTGTGAAGGCAACAAAGACATACAGACATTCCCCACTTGAAGAACACTCATGAGTAAGGACGTTGTTATAGTGCAACCATTCCCATTTATGGACTCTCGTGTTTCTATTTTAATGATGCGGTGACTACGCTACAGTACAGTACTGTACAGTGCTTCTCCTTGTGTGACCAATACAGGCTCAGGTAAGATCCATCCTGCCTAATAATACATTTGTACTGTAAACTGTATTTGTAGAACTGTATGAGAGAAGTGAAAAAAGTGGGGGGGAAAGTACATTTTCATTTTACATACATGATCTGTATGTTAATCATTGACCTGATTCTCATATACCTACCCAGAATCCCTTGAGGTGGGTATAGCCAAAGTCATTAAGAACTATCATCAGCATAAAGAACAAGGAGTCCTGGAACCAATTAAAATAATGTACTTCAAATTAATGGAATTTCCTGTCTCCCTAGTGATGTCATCAGACAATGTGTTGCACTGTTAAGAGATCCTACTGTGTACAAGAGCACGTTTATTACATTGCACACTATTCATTATATTCCAGCATTACAGGAAGTGACTAAATGAAAAATAAGTTGTTGCAGCCCCTGTAGTATACATGCATCGTAATCACTGGGGGAGGGCTTGAGTCAAATATTAAAAATGTTATTTATGTAGAATGCCTGCATCAAATCACACTGGAAAAAAGCCTGCATGCAGTAGACTTCAACTTGCACCAAGTGACTTTGGGGACTAGACTGTCCCTTTAAGGAGTCACACACATCAACATAATAGAGTATGGTTGAATCTCAACATAATAAAGTATAATAGCATATTTCTTAGGAAGGAAGCTGCTATAGCTAAGCCTTGCATGTTAGAGTTGATGGAAGTATGAGAGCAGTTATAAAGCTCTTTGTAGGAATTTTTATGAAATAACTCTTTCTATATATGAGGTGAACTACGTCCATTATTCAAGAAAGAAAGTATATATGGTGGCATGTTAACTCTTCTTATGGACAATAGGTGCACTAGTTACAGTACATAAAGTAACACTACACATTAGTACAGATATTGTTACCTAATAATATGAGTGTTTTTTGTTTTTTAAAGAAACAAAATTATCGTTTGACATTCGCAGATTTTGTGTCATACTATTAACCCAAATTAAAATGCATTTTCTTTAAATAAATAACTTAAACAAATTCTTTCAAGAATTGTGCACAACCTTTGTGGGTAATTAGTAATTATTCTAAAACAAGATACGAAATGCTGTATTCTGTGTCAGATCTTAGCTTGAGCAGCAGTTTAATAAATAGCAGTGCATATTGAAGACAGTTTTTATGAATCAGCGGTAATTACGATCTGACATGATGTGATCAGAAAGGGGAAACTCTGTATCACTTCATCAACCTTTCTAACCCTCATGCAAGTACTATGTGTAAATCATTTTCCAATATTAATTCATTGTTTCCATAGGTTGATCTATGCTGTATAGTAAATGAACACGTACGAGACCCGTACCTCACGAACAATCGTCCATAATTATCCCATTTGCTGTAATGTTGTCATGCTGACATACATTTTCCATATCAACTTTGAGAACAAACGCTAATTAATTTTAACAGCAAGATGTCATTAGGGAGGTTACTTTGAAATATATACGTTGTAATCCTTTTCTAACTGATTTTGTTATTACAAGCAGAATAAACTCATTTTTGAGGTCTTGGGCATAGGCAACTCTAGTCCTCAAGTGCCATTAGCATACCAGGATTTATGAAAATCTCTCATTGATAGACTCACCACAAAGTGATTGACTCATTTGTGATGAAGTCCTAGATTGTTATCAGCTGTCAAGTGCTGTAGTTCCCTGACTTTGGTTTATAGATTAGCCTGTGGATTTCCTAAAGCAAACAACCAGTGTCTTACTGCTGGTGTATAAAGGGTGTATGGCTGTGGGATGAGCAAGCTATTTTTGTCAGTTCAGTTTAAATAGCCTCTTTACGAGAGTACTCTAATTTTTGGTGCAATAATTGAAGCCTTCAAAACACAGGTGCAACCATTTTCTCATACACTTTTCCCAAATCTGCACACTTTGGGAGTGAATATGATTATTTTATAAATATAATAAATATAAAAATAAAAAAAAATTTAAAAATAAGGAAATTAATACTTTTCGTCAATTGGATGACTGGCGGGCTTTAGTTTAAAATACAGCTATTTACCGCAGATCACCTGTGTCATGACTAATGGAAAATGAAGCAGAGATTATAAGGAGATATATTGTAAGGACATGTTGTAAATGTCTTAAAAATGTAAGTCAGTGTGTTATGTTTTATGTTTTTAATATAACAATTTGAGGATTGGTTTAAAAATTTAGATTCCAAACAACAATGAGTGAGAATTGGGTAGTTATTTCCTGAGTAACATCCGATGATTTTAAATATGTATTAATTGTTCAAGGAAAATTAAAATAGTATTATAATATAATTTTCAAAACAAATATTTTGTAATATACATAAAATCTATAAAAAAAAAAAAAGTATTTTAAAAATCTACAACAAAAAACCTTTGAGAAAAAACAAATAACAAAAATTAAAAATGTTGTTGATTCTACACAAACACGTGCAAATGTCACCTTTATTGTCCATATTTTTTTGGCAAGTGTGTCAAGGTACCAAAGATTGACTACCATGGTTTAAAACAGCTCATCTTTTATTTTTTTATTTTTTTTACTGTAATACAATGCTGTGCAACATTTAGCAGAAGTATGGATAGTTAGAATTATTTTTTTTATTAATTATTGTACCGTTTATCGTAAGCCATTGTCGTTTGAAACATACTTTCTTGGTTTTTCTGTTACTGATGACATGATATACAACAACATGTGTACAGCAGATTTTTATAGCTACGGTAATTCAACTTACTCCTAGTAAATTATACTTGTTCACTTCAGCTGTATTATCTTAACATAGCAGATGACGCAAAGTAGACAAATAGAACATAAATGATTAAGAGTAAAAGTAAAGAAGTCTATGTTGAGATCACTCCTACATTACCGCCAAGAGAAAATGTCTTGCACATTTTTTTTGACGGAAACCCAAAGGTCCTTGCCGTTGAGCAGATTTGGGGGTTGCATTGCCCATTCACTCTTTCTGTATTGCAGCCATTATATAGGAAGAATAAAACACTGCCTTTATACTGCCAAGCCACAATGACTCTTCATACATCAAAGCATTTACACCACGAGCGCTTTTTACTTCCAAAATTATTCAAGCTGAGGGCAAAGAGACAACAATTCATACACACTAATTACATCTAATTATCTATTCCCTGGCAGGGCCAGCTTTGGACAGTGCTATTAGCTATGTGAATTTCTCACAGCCTCTGCATGCCCTGTCCATCCACATTAACATTGAATTAATTCAATAGCAGTGCCTCCTTACACATCTATGATATGAAGTTTGGCCAGGTAAACTAATTACTCTCATAAACGTTTGCTGTACATGAAAAGGAATTTTTTGGTTAATTTGGCAAATCCCAGGGAGCTCCACCTGGTTTAAATTACCCTCAACAATCTCTTGTTGGAGCTTCTCCACTGGCTTTCTTTTCATGAGCTCAATGAAATGTTTATTGGATTAAAGACCCTCTCTGCAGACCTCCGTGCTGGCTTGTGATAAAGAGCTTAAAAGCCTTTTTAGCTGGCTTGGGATCCCTTCGTCTATACAATTAAAACTAAGAGGGGAGGAAAGGAAAAAAAAATCTTCACATTACCTCAGAAAAAGTTTGTCTTAAACAAATTCAACCTGCTGGGATATCATAAGTAGTAGTTATATTACTGTAAATTAATTTTATATTGAAGATTGTAAGGCACCCAATATAGTGATTTGCCTTTGTCACAATTAGTCTTGTAAAACCCTTCACTTACCATATTTAATACCTTGGGATGTGTTATGATGATAATAGTACCAATAAAATAATAATGGAATATAATAAACTAAGCTAAAAAGCATTAAAAACAACTTAACAATACCACACTAAAACAAAGTACTGGTTAGTGATGAGAAATGATTTTAGTACAGGTTTTCTATATCCGTTGCTATTATGGAAATCTAGAATTCATGCCTCAGTATGATTCAGGACAATACAGGCCATATTTTATATCAATGGACATTATCATGAAAACATGATTTGTTTTTTTTAAAGTTGTGTAATTAAGAGCACTGCAGTATTGTAAAAATCGTTCTGTAGTTTTAGGGGGCTTAATCCAAGTAGAGGGGCTGCTTACTTTATATTCTTCTTCTACTAAATACTTTCGATGTGCTCTGCCAAAAAAATACACATAGCGAGGTGGTCTCTCTCATTTTTATGGCATAGGTTTGCACATTGACGTGAAACAGTTAGCTACCACCATCATAACCAAGGACGTTATGGCATTTCTATCAAATATGAAATCCTGCACATTTCATTTTACTTTAATTGGGAAAGACTTTTCATCATGAACGTTTTTGGATTAAGTCAAGTTGAAAATAAATAAATTAAAGACACAGCCAATTGCAAAATAAATACACCTCTGAATGCAATACTCGTGAAATCCCAAAAAAACGTACACTATGGAATGGAAAAAAAATTAAATAAATGATTTTCCTGTTACCACATACAACCCAGCAGGAAAAAACAATCCAGCCTACACCAATATTGAATGAGACCAAACAATGACCACAGACATTAGAAGAGAAAGCAATTAATGTAGAGAACAAAAATATAAACAACTCTGACATAAAATGACCTTACTTAGGGGTATTGGTCATTTTCATTAGGAAAACATTTATCATTTGTTTCTGTGACATGTTTCTTCTATGTTCTAGAAACATTGTACTTTACGCTAGAATTGCTCCAGTGTTTCCTTAAAAAATATGACTCACAATACGTAATTGTGTGTGAAGGGAACATTGGAATCGGGCTATACATGTCTTGTAGCCCTGTGTTATCTTCTTGAGAACTTCCCAGTGACGCCATAGCAAAAAAATTGGTAGGATCATCATCGCTCAAGGATATTTTGGTTTTATTGAAGCCAGAATATTTATTGGAGTAAGTCAACAGCAGTTACAAGAAATTATAACAAACACTTCATATCTACTTAAGCAACTTCATCAGTCACATTACAATATCTCCTAATTTATGGCATGCCCACCACTCTATAGTCATTCTCTTTGTTACCATTTTTCACAAAGTCAATTGATTAGTGAAGACCTCAGATTACTACATCATTAAAGCTTGAGCATTCCAGTGACAGCTTGCAGATGTCAGGGAGGACAGCACTAATCTCAAAGGCTATTTTGTTGCCCATTCATCCCATTGAAAGATGATGGTCTATCCATCGCTTTGCTTTATAGCACACAGGCCTGACAACTCAATGTTATCAATGAGCTGAAATGATAGCTGAGAAAATGTCCATAGTTGATCTGCCTTCTTTAAACAGGTGGCAAGACAAAGGCACTAAACCTTGTAGAAGATGTTTTCCTTTTTGCTAAAATGTTCATTAAGACACTGCAGAATATTTTACTAATGGAGTGGCTATTTTCGAGTGTCAAATACAATGAAAAAGGAAAGTCAAGCACTTATTTTACTACAAATATATTATATATTTATCACTTATGGAAAGGGCAAGTCTTGCTTGGTGGCTATCTTGTACACAAACTACACAATACAAAAGCTCTATATAGTTTCACTATAGGACATGAAGACAATTCTGAATGATTTTACACTGAACTTAACATGTTATTGATCATGCTGAGGGTCTTCATGTAATTGCAAGGAAGATGCTGTATTAGAAAACCTATTTTATTGTTTCTAAACAACTGTTCAATCACTAGAACTTCTTTTCAAATAGAACAGGTTAGGGAGATAGCAAGATTACTGAAGAAAACAAGAGAATTGTAACAAATTCTGAACGAAGAAAACCTCGACCATAGGAGATACAGTGCATGTTTGTAATGTGTTTCCTATTTTCTTTGGTCAGTGTTTGTGACAATTTGCTTGTTGTTCACATGACAAACAAGAAGAGAAAGAAAAATGCATCAAGGATAGAGCGGAAAAAAATGGACAGAAGTAATAGGTAAAAGAGACACAGATGGACAATAAAATGCCCACAAAGAGGGATGAAAGAAAAGGGGAGTAAGGCAATAGTACCTATACTGTACTCTAGATAAATGTACAATTTATATAAATGCAGTTATCTTAATTGTTTTTGTCTGTAAACATATTGGCTTAACATTGTCAATGTGGTTATATTTTGCGGTTGCATTTACTTGACGACAACACTTCACCAGGCTGCACACTGGGCAGGTGTACCAAAAATCTTCAGTATCTTAACCCCTTGCCGACACAGGACGTGCTAGGTCCGTCCTGTTTGGCGAGGCGTTGAGGACACAGGACAGACTGAAAGCGGATTTTTTTCTGCTTTCAGTGCTCAAATGGCATTGCAACGTGTGGAAGCATCGTGCAATACTGAAAAAATGGCATGTAAAACGAGCATAGGAAGCAAATTTAATCGCTTCCTATGCTCTGTAAGTGTGGCTGACTTGCCTCGCAAGTCGAGGCAATCAACAATACAAAAGATGTGCGACCAAGATGGCACTGCCCTTCTAAGGGCAAGAGCACAGGAGGAAGGAAGTAGCTGCTTCCTGTGCTCTGTGGCTGTCACACGATTGCCTCATCACAGAGGCAATCTGTGACTGCCAGGCAGACTGACAGTCAGTGGGGATGCTCAGACGAGCATCCCCATTGCCTGGTCAAATCAATATTAACCCAATATTGATCTGACCACTTAGGATCTGCCTCCCTCTCCTCACATTTTTTTTTAGTGAGGGAGAGAGACAGATCAAAGTAATAAAAGTAAGTTAAAGTACAATAAAATAATAAAAATACAAAACAATATTAATAAAACAATAAAAAAAATGATAAAAGCAATTACCTGCTTTTAACCCCTTCCCTGCCATTGATCTTGCGTAAGCAGTGATCTTGCACATCAGCACATTCATTTTTTTTTCTACTGTCATTTATTACAGTACTACAAAGGCTCGTCTTAAGGGATATTAACCTCTTCCTTGCAGTCGATCACTGCTTACGCAATGATATTGACACCAAAGCATTTTTTATCTGTCTGCATATTTTATTTTATTTTTACACACCCTTTAGGGGGTTACGTGTAAAGTAAAAATATTTTTGAATTAGTGGCAAAGGCGGTTTGGTGATTGGTCAGATGAGCATCACCATTCGCCTGGTCAGATCAATATTTGTGAATATTGTTCTGACCAATTTTGATCTGCCTCCCTCTCCTCACTTACATTTTTGTGAGGGAAAGAGACGGATCAGTATTAGTGATATAAAATAACATTTTATAAAATTGTCAGGTTTTATGAAAGCCATTCCCTGTGTATTAACACCTTCCCTGCCATTCATCACTGTATAAGCAGTAATCTTGCACAGCAACAGTAATTTTTGTTGTCTGCACTTTTTTATGGATTCATTTCTTTGTACTGTAATGTATTACAGTACTAGATAGGATTTTCTAAGAGATATTAACCCCTTCTTTGCTGTAGATCACTGCTTAGGCACGGATTCTGAGGCCGCGGACTCAGGGTTCGATTTTGACCCTGGTCAGCTTTCTGATACATCATCTAGTGATGTATCGGTGGCTGCTGAGCCCTTGCCACAAGGAGTCATGGATATCTACTTTTAAAATTTATATGGTTTGGTGGTGGTTGTAACGGATCGCCTGGCACCCCGACTGGGTACCTCCGTTGAAGGATGCTCCTAGCGCTTCCTGAGGACTCCAAGCACTCTGGCCGACACCACAATCACTGAACCGGAGAAACAAATAAATTCTCCCAAGCATATGAATGCTGTAGACAGTTGAATAGGAACCATAGGAATAGGTTTACTCTCCTAGCAGTCAAACTGGAACAGCATACAATAAATCCTTCCCCCAATAATGAGACGACACTTCACTTTGAGGGTTAAAACAGGAACTTTTACAGCAAGATTGAACTACCTTATTTGACAAACAACACAGACTTATATACACCAAACTGCAATCAGATAACACTTGATTAAACAATAGAAAACTTAAACACATCACCAGTAAAGCAGTATCTAGCCACTTTAATCTGGAGCCAGAAGCAAGGTAGTCAGACTGGGTGGCTGACATAACTAAACAATGGAAGGCTTAAACACATTACAGACAGGGTCCATAATCTATAGGGAGGTGTTTGGCCCTCAGGCCCCTCCAAGAACCCCAGTCAGTCAGACTGTCAGAATTCACTTCGTGACAGCGGCCACCCCCGAGAACAAAGGACGGCTACTTACTGTTCAATTACCCGTTCGCAACAATGTTGCAACGGGTAATTGAGGACACACTTTAAAATACATAAAGTCACATTTTACACATAACACACAGACATTTCACATATCCCCAGATAGCTCAGGTCTGAGCGCACATTATTAAGTGAATGGCGCTCGGACCACACAAATAAAGTTTAATCGCCATGGAGCCAAAGTCTTTACAGTCAGTTTCATACGAATGGGCTCCATGGGATTCCTATCTGGGGTATAACACATTCACATAAAGTCTGGTCCATAGTCCAAAGGCAAGAGGCGGGCAAGCAGCCCCCTCCAAGGACACGTGGCGAGGCCGGTTTCGCCACATTTCTCCCCTTTACCATCCAAACTAACAGGGTATCTGACCTCCTGCCGGTCAGTGCCCTGGTTAGTCCAGCAACCCACCCACGAAGCACAAACAGCAATACAACCCACCCACAATAACTGGTTACTACACCTGGATGAAATAGCAACTTGTCCATGTCCAGGTGCCTCACCACAGCTGTGCGGGGAGCTGGTAGACTGCCTTGGTGGGTTGCTGAGTGGGCAGAGACCAGCGGTACTCTGCCCGGGTGCCAGCGCTACCACTGAAGTAGCCTGGTTGGAGCCTGGTTGGGGGAGGGGGAGACCGACTGTCTCCCCTCTGGATACACTGCTCTGTGGCTGGGGGACAGGACCGACCGTCCCTGCCCCTGGGGCTGCAAGTGCAGAGACTACGGTCCCATCTGCATAGTTGTGGGGCTTAACGTCTCCCCTTGGTGGGTTAGGCTGCCGCTGGAGAGAGGGTGTAACAAGCTCCTCTCTCTGAACTGTAGACTGCCGCTGGGGAGAGGGGGTAACCTGCTCCTCTCCCTGACACTCTCTTTGCTGGTGGAGAGGGGGACCAACTGTCTCCCCTTTCAATATTTTGTCCTGCGGCTGGGGTGCGAGACAGATGGTCTCTGCTTCCTGGGGTACACACTGCCGCTGGGGAGGAAGGACGGCACCTTCATCTCCCTGGGGTACACACTGCCGCTGGGGAGGAAGGACTGCACCTTCTGCTCCCTGGGGTACACACTGCCGCTGGGGAGGAAGGACGGCACCTTCATCTCCCTGGGGTACACACTGCCGCTGGAGATCTGGGCCGACCGCCCAGCATCCCTGTAGGGCCGGTAGAGAGACCGCCATCCCATCTCCACCTGCCACCTGTGGGTCTTCCCAGGACCAGTCTATGAGGTCCCCTACTTCTGCCGCTGGTAGTGAAGCAGGGGGTACCTCGGCTGCGTTTTCCCAGCTGTAGGTTGGCAGGTCTGGGTCTCCCAGCCAGTTTTCCTGTTCTGTGTCTATGCCCTGTGGCTGACATGAGTTTAGTAGTTCCACATAGTCCATCTCTAGCTGTCGTTCCATGGCAGCCAAACGGTGGAGGTCTTGTCCCAGTCCCCTAGATCTCGGGCCCTGTACCATCTCACCCCGGTAATAAAAAATAGCCCAGTACCGTGACTCTGCTGGACTGCCAAAGTCGACGTCTTCTGCTAAGGCCTTCCACAACAGGCCAGGGCTAGTGTAGTTCTCCCCCTCCGGCTGGATGCCCTCTGCCCTCCATGTCTCTGGCTGGACAGTGCACCACCACAGTGCCCGGTATGAGGCGTCAAGGCTCAGTTCCCTTTCCACGAGGTACTCAAGTTGTCTGATCTGCTGCCCTCCGGGTTGGTCTCCCAGAAGCGGCATCCGCCAGGCCATTTGTTCCTCCAACCGGTATGCGACACCAGGAAGGCGCTGCTGCCGTTGATACTGGACTTCCTCCAGGGCATTGTACCATAGTTCTTGCCGGGCAATATCTCTCCAGTCCAATTCACCCTCTTCCTCAGGTGTGCGAGGTGCCCAAGGATCCACGAACCCCATTTTCCCAAATCTTTATGTAGACAGGGACGCTGTATAAACACTAGCGTCGCCTTCAATTTGTAAATCCAAACGACTGTGTCTCTGAGATGCTTTACCTCGCACTAGGACGCCATCCCACCGCTTGCCACCAATGTAACGGATCGCCTGGCACCCCGACTGGGTACCTCCGTTGAAGGATGCTCCTAGCGCTTCCTGAGGACTCCAAGCACTCTGGCCGACACCACAATCACTGAACCGGAGAAACAAATAAATTCTCCCAAGCATATGAATGCTGTAGACAGTTGAATAGGAACCATACGAATAGGTTTACTCTCCTAGCAGTCAAACTGGAACAGCATACAATAAATCCTTCCCCCAATAATGAGACGACACTTCACTTTGAGGGTTAAAACAGGAACTTTTACAGCAAGATTGAACTACCTTATTTGACAAACAACACAGACTTATATACACCAAACTGCAATCAGATAACACTTGATTAAACAATAGAAAACTTAAACACATCACCAGTAAAGCAGTATCTAGCCACTTTAATCTGGAGCCAGAAGCAAGGTAGTCAGACTGGGTGGCTGACATAACTAAACAATGGAAGGCTTAAACACATTACAGACAGGGTCCATAATCTATAGGGAGGTGTTTGGCCCTCAGGCCCCTCCAAGAACCCCAGTCAGTCAGACTGTCAGAATTCACTTCGTGACAGCGGCCACCCCCGAGAACAAAGGACGGCTACTTACTGTTCAATTACCCGTTCGCAACAATGTTGCAACGGGTAATTGAGGACACACTTTAAAATACATAAAGTCACATTTTACACATAACACACAGACATTTCACATATCCCCAGATAGCTCAGGTCTGAGCGCACATTATTAAGTGAATGGCGCTCGGACCACACAAATACAGTTTAATCGCCATGGAGCCAAAGTCTTTACAGTCAGTTTCATACGAATGGGCTCCATGGGATTCCTATCTGGGGTATAACACATTCACATAAAGTCTGGTCCATAGTCCAAAGGCAAGAGGCGGGCAAGCAGCCCCCTCCAAGGACACGTGGCGAGGCCGGTTTCGCCACAGTGGTAAATTACATTGGCTGGCTTCAAAGATATATCCCATATCGGACATGGACGCAGGTTGACTACATGTAAAAATTCCAAGTTGGAAAACTGAGATGCGCATCTCACAAATTTTGCCTTTTACTCCCCAAGCAACCAAACAAACCTATACATGGATGGTATCGCTGTACTCGGGAGATGTTGCTGAACACATACTGGGTTGTTGTTTGGCAGTGACATATACCAGAATCTGTGAATTCATGCCTGAAGTACAATGTATGTGGAAACAAAAGTCCAAAAATTTACTACCACAAACTTTGACAAAGGCTGGTGGTAGAATTAGTACATATCCAGTATTAAAATACCACCATTTGAAATACCTTAGGATGTCTATTTTTAAAAAATATATGGTTTGATGGGGTAAAATACATTGGACGGCTTCAAAAATCTTCCAAATGGAACATGGGTGAAGGCTGACTACATGTTAAAATTCCAAGTTGGAAATGCGCACATCCCAAACGTTGCCTTTTAGCCCCGAAACAAAACAACAAACCTATTCATGCGTGGTATCCCTGTACTCAGGAGATGTTGCTCAACACACATATTGAGTAGAGTTGAGCGGACACCTGGATGTTCTGGTTCGGCAGGTTCAGCCGAACTTAGAAAAAATGTCCGGGTCCGTGCTCGAACTTGACCCCGAACCCCATAAGTCACTTGTCCTACTCTTACCCACATTTTACTTCCTTTTGCAGCCCTCTAGCCCTTTCCATTACTTTTTTAGAGGCATTTTAGTGCCTCTAAAAATAATAATAATGAGGGGGGGACCTAGTGTCCGTCCCCACCCATTGCCGGCGGGTGGGGACCCTAATAATAATAATAATGAGGGGGGGACCTAGTGTCCCCACCCATTGCCGGCGTGTGGGGACCCCAATAATAATGAGGGGGGGACCTAGTGTCCCCCCCGTCCACACCCATGAGCGGCGGATGGGGACCCTAATAATAATGACCTAGTGTGTCCCCCCTGGTCCCCACCCATTGCTGGTGGGTGGGTACCCTAATAATAATAATGAGGGGGGGACCTAGTGTCCCCCTCCCAGTCCCCACCCATGGCCGGCGGTGGGGACCCTTAAAAGAATGAGGGGGATGACCTAGTGTCCCCCCCGGTCCCCACCCATGGCCGGCGGGTGGGGACCCTAAAAAGAATGAGGGGGGGACCTAGTGTCCCCCCGGTCCCCACCCATGAGCGGCGGGTGGGGACCACAAGTAAAGTGACTAGGGGTGCCCAGCCCCTAGTAACTTACCCCCCCCCCCCCCAATAAAATAAAAAATTCCTACCTACCCCCCCCCCCCCTCAACCTAATAATAGTGAGGGGGGTGGGCAATAGGCTAACCTGTAAAAAAACTATTTTATACTTACCATTTGAGGTCTTCTTTCTTCATTCTTCTTTTTTCTTTCTTCAGCCCCAAAAAAGGGCAAATAAAAAACCATAATACGCGCCGCAAAAAAAAAAATCCACGGGTGAAAAATAATCCATCTTCTTTTTTCTTTCTTCTTTCTTCAGCCCCAAAAAAGGCCAAATAAAAATCCATAATACACGCCGCAACTGTTAAAAAAAAAAAAAACCTGAGCGCAATTTTTTGTTTTAAATCCAACTTCGCCCATGGAGGGCCCCGTGCAGACTGAGCCCTGCAATTAAGCTCAGAGCACTCTGATTGGTTGGATTTCGTTTTTTTGAACTTTCCAACGCTGTGTAAAGTGATAGAGAGCACTCTGATTGGTTGGATTGAAATCCAACCAATCAGAGTGCTAGCCATTTTAAACAGAGTGGCAATGGGTGGGGACGGGGGGGGGGACACTAGGTCCCCCCCTCATTATTATTATTTTTAGAGGCACTAAATGCCTCTAAAAAAGTAATGGAAAGGGCTAGAGGGCTGCAAAAGGAAGTAAAATGTGGGTAAGAGTAGGACAAGTGACTTATGGGGTTCGGGGTCAAGTTCGAGCACGGACCCGGACATTTTTTCTAAGTTCGGCTGAACCTGCCGAACCAGAACATCCAGGTGTCCGCTCAACTCTACTAAAATGACAGGGTGAGGGGGGGTAGGTAGGATTTTTTTTATTTTATTGGGGGGGATGGCTAAGTGACTAGGGGCTGGGCACCCCTAGTCACTTTATTTGTGGTCCCCACCCGCCGCTCATAGGTGGGGACCGGGGGGGGACACACTAGGTCCCCCCCCCTCATTCTTTTTAGGGTCCCCACCCGCTGGCCATTGGTGGGGACCTGGGGGGGCAAACTAGGTCCCCCCCCTCATTCTTTTTAGGGTCCTCATCCGCCGGCCATGGGTGGGGACCAGGGGGAGACACTAGGTCCCCCCCTCATTCTTTTTAGGGTCCCCACCCGCTGGCCATGGGTGGGGACCGGGTGGGGGGCAAACTAGGTCCCCCCCCTCATTCTTTTTAGGGTCCTCATCCGCCGGCCATGGGTGGGGACCGGGGGGGGGCACACTAGGTCCCCCCCCTCATTCTTTTTAGGGTCCCCACCCGCGGCCATGGGTCCCCACCCCGCTGGCCATGGGTCCACACCCGCCGACACTAGGTCCCC
Source organism: Pelodytes ibericus (assembly GCA_036172795.1). Taxonomy (NCBI): domain Eukaryota; kingdom Metazoa; phylum Chordata; class Amphibia; order Anura; family Pelodytidae; genus Pelodytes; species Pelodytes ibericus. Next base: position 87,812,626 of record CM069861.1, read on the forward strand.
CCCCCTCATTCTTATTAGGGTCCCCACCCGCCGGCCCCTCATTCTTTTTAGGGTCTCCACCCGCCGGCCATGGGTGGGGACCAGGGCGGGGGGTATTTTACTAGTGACTGGGCAGCAATAGCTGTCCAGTCACTAGTAATTTTAAATTTAAGGCGATATTAATCGCCGAACCCCAAACTCCAACCCGGACATACAGTGGAATATCCGTGTTCGGGTCCGGGGTCCAAAAATCGTAGTGTTCGGTACGAACCCGAACTTTGCGGTTCGGGTTCGCTCAACACTAATATTGAGGTGTTGTTTGGCACTAATACATAACAGGAGCTGTAAATTCATGCCCGAAGTACAATGTATGTGGAAACAAAACATTAAAAAATTACTAATCTAAAATTTGACAAAGGCTGGTGGTAGAATTAGTGCATGGAAAGTGTTAAAATACTACCATTTTTAGTTTTCAAAAATGTATGGTTTTGTGGGGTAAAATACACATTCTGGCTTAAAAAATGTCCCAAATGAAACATGGGCGCAGCTTTTCTGCATTTCAAAATTCCAAGTTGGAGAACCAAAAAGCGCATCTCTCAAATGTGGCCTTCTAACCCCCCAAATAACCTAACCAACCTATCCATGGGTGGTATCCCTGTACTAAGGAGATGTTGCTGAACACACATTGAGGTGTTGTTTGGAAATATCCCTTCACATTGTCAGGTAATGTTTACCTAAATTGGAATCTATGTGAAAAATTTAAAAAATATATTTTGCTGCAAACTTTGGCAAAGGTTGGTGGTACCATGGCTACATGAAATGTGAATACCCCAAGTTAAATGCCCTGAGTTGCCTAGTTTTCAAATATATGTACATGTGGGGGTCATTCATGGATTTAGTACAGATATCAGTGTTACAATATCCATATCACTAATTTAGAAAAAAAGGATTTTGAAATAGCTTTGCACTACTTATAGTTCTGGCCCTGTAACATGAATAAAATAGCACAACATAAAACATGGGCTATTTCTGAACTCAGGACAAATATTAGAAACTATTTAGCAGTGGTTTTTTGTTGTCTCTTGTAGAGGAGTATATGATTTATAAAATATTTTTAATTTTTTTGCCATATTTTATTATTTTTTTATATCAAATTATATGCTATTATCAAAATAATGGTATCAAAAGAAAGCCCTTCTTATGACGATACAAACAATATATAGTTTGTGTGGGTACACTAAATGAGACAGAAATAAATTACAGCAAAACATAAACACCTTGCGTCGGACAAGCCAAAAAAGTCATGTCACTAAGGGGTTAAAGACCTTTGGAGAACGGAATAGCTGGGAAGCCAGGTGCTGAAGCAATCAAATGCTCCTGAGAACACACATATAGATCCACAAGTTCACACATAGGGATCTCACATTGCTTCAAAGTGCTTTTAATTCATCTCTAGTGCCATGGCGATTTTACACAGGGGAAAGCTTTTGTTCTTGCAGGCATTTTCCCATTTGTTAAATCCTCCATGGCACTAAAGATTACAAAACTTTGTAGCAAAATGCGTGCAGGGTTCCTTACCTGTGGATGTATTTAGCTGAGTTTAGCTTGGTGACACTGGCCTAACTGTATTTTGCTTGCAAGACTTATTGTTGAAATTGGAATGATATTTATATATTGCTGTGGCTGTGTTCTGTTTTAAATGAGAAACAAAAGCAACACCGGCTCTAGTCACAAGAACAAAAGTGCAGGAGGTGGGTGGGTGCTCAACAGTGCTGATTAGGCACAACAATTAAGCATTAAGTAGAACAAAGTGTGCACTCTACTCGCCAAGTAGTGAATGACTAAAGTTCTTTAACGCTTTCAAAAAATCCAAACAAACAGGGTAAGGTACAATCCACGGATGATAAAGTGGAAAGGGAAGGCCACCTAATGCTTTTCGCATGTCACCACGCTTAGTCATGACGAAAACGCGTTAGGTGGCCTTCCCTTTTCACTTTATCATCCGTGGATTGTACCTTACGCTGATTGTTTGGATTTTTTGAAAGCATTAAAGCACTTTATTCATTCACTACTTGGCAAGTGGAGTGCAAACTTTGTTCTACTTAATGCTGTGTTCTGTTTTAATTAAACAAGTAGCTGGTTTATGTGTTGCATCTTTCCTCATACTGTCTAATAATGCTCTTTGGTCCAATAGTAATTTCAATTTCTTATTATAATTAATGAAATCAATAAAAATGTACAATTAAATAGTCATAATAACAACAACAATATTTTTTGGAAAAATTGTTGCATTTTCAGTTGGAGAGTGAACCAATGGGCTTCAACCAGGCAATAATGAGTCTGTTATCGATGGAAACCCAGGTGCCTCTTTCATGAACATACTTATTTTCCTGCACACAACACAGAATTCTGACAAATGAAATGACATCATTTTATATGTATAAGGCTATCCTGGACATAAGATAAGACCAAATTATATATGAGGATTTTTATTGGAGGATAAAATATGGACAAACTGAGCCGAATGGTTCTGCTAATAGAATTCGGCCAATAAATACACCTCAACATTTTGTTTCTGTTGTTTGACTTTTAACCTCCTCCATGTGAGTTACGTATCAGGAACGTCAAAGGATATCGTCCCTTGAGGACAGATGGCATTCCTGATACGTCCTGTGCTCTGCAGCTTCCCTCAATGAGCTGCAGTTCAGATCTCACTCCAGGGTCCTGCAGAGGGATTAATTTTGTCAGATATGGTGAGTGCTGGTTACATTTAACTAAATTGTGCTGTGCCTGAACTTCATGGTTCAGGCACACCGTTGCAACGCCACAAGTGTCATCATGAGGTCTTGCGCAGTTTCGCCATTGAGCCACACGGTCTGTTAAGACCCTGATCAGGTCTCTGCCACTGTGTGTCTGTTTCCTGACCACTTTGGGATTGGTGCCAGGAACACAAAAATTTTGTTTTGGTGCAGTCATCCTTAAGGTCGAAGGTACCATGTGGCATTAAGGGGTTAAAGTAAACATAAAATCCAACTAAACCAAAGCATGACAAATCCTGGGAGCCAGGTCTCCTAAAATTCCTATTGCTGTCTCCTAACTTCTTTATTGTTTAACACAGAACTCTATGATAATAAATAAATAAAGTTCCATTTCCCTGAATTGGTCTGCCTGGCTCCTAAAGTCTACAGAAATTCATGAAGCCCAAAACTAACCTATGTGTAAAGCCATTAGTTATATCAAATTCACGGCCACTGGGTGTGATTATGTCCTTCATTTTATATAAAAGAGTTAATTTCCTCCAGAACAAATGGGTTTGTAATAGTTATGAATCTATTTTACTTTTATTTTTTAGCCATCATCTGTGGTTATGATTTACATTCAAACTGCTCTCTGAAATTCTCTCTTTCTTGTAAAAGCCATTTATAGTGAAACATTAGCCATGACATATCATGACTAGGAACGCACTGCAACTAAACTGGAGCATGGCAACATATTTATATGAGAAAGATGACTTATTCACATGAAACAATATTATTAACCTCTCCACCCTGGCCTCATTCGATGTAAATACAGAATAATTAAAAGGAGGTACTTTTTAACAAAAGATTGATCAAAACAATATTGTATAAACCTCATAATGAATCTGATGGGAACTAATACACCACAATTAAGATATGACTTACCTTCAGTACAGCAATGAATGGTACAAAGTTAGCTCTCTGAAGTCCATTTTTATAGAGGTCTGGAAGAGAAAATTGGTATTAGCATTCCTACTTAGCCCTAATAACAATACCAGCTTGTATGCAGTCCTCAAAAAGAAAGTAATAGATTGGAAAAAGGAAAAAGCAATAAAAAGGAGGGTAAAGGACTAAAATTGATTTTGGTTAGTACAATTTATGAAATTAGGTAGTCTTAATAAGGCATAGCAATAGATGACAATGAAACATACATAAAGCATACCGTTATATATTTAGAATTTGAATGAGGAGTGTATCACAAATGTGTACCAATTTAGCTAAACAATGCAACAATGTGCAGTATTGATAATATATAAGGAAATATTGAGCTTCAACAAATTCAGATGTATTACAAAAATAATTTTAAAACTGAGCATATGTCCACAAAGAAAGGCATATTGTTAATGCAAATTCACAATCTTATGTTTACCGCCAGCCGACTTATCAAGGTCTGTGATGATTTTTTTTTTATCATTATTGCAAAAAAAAATCGTTCTAGATGTCAGAGAGAACAAAATATTAGAGAGTCACCCCTAAAACTAGAAATGTGCAAAATCACAGTGCATCACTCCATAGGGAATCCTACAAAGACCCTAAATATAGTAGAATATCAAACAGAGAAATAGGAGGAGCAGCACACAAATCAGATGAAACTGCTATAAGCCACATACTTTTTGATAACAGTACAATCATATACCAAAATATATAGCATAATGTCCTCAAATAAATATATAGGCACAGCAATAATGAAGTAAAAAAACCACAAATAACAGGAGAGCAAAAAGGAGAATTGAACGGAAGACAACCCAACGTTTCGGCACCAAAGGCCTTTCCCAAGTGTAACTGTGATGCTAAGGAAAGAAACTAATGGAACATGAGGAATGTAATAGGGAGAAAGGAGTGGGCTCTGTGATGCTCGAGGGAGTAGTAATGTGGTGGGTTAGGTTAAGGGGTGCGGATACATAAAAGTGGGGAGGAGTACGAGTGTCTCATGAAAACCATTGTAGCAAAATATAACAACAATAAAATTAGTTCTCATGGCATTCAAATTTTTGAAGAGCCAAAGTTCTTTTCTCCATTAAGAGTTAAATTTAAAAAATGAAACCATAGTTATTAAAAAAAAGGGAAAAAACAGAATATGTATTCAGTATGAAAGACCACAGCAAGTCTATGACACTTAAGAGAAAAAAGACTGTATTGATTAAGTTGAAGAGGGGAGGTTTTTTTTCTTTTTACTCGTATTTAAATATGATGCTAATTAGCTAGGTAATGAAGTACACCATTCTCCTCCAATCTTCCACTATCATGAACACTCTATTTGCAAGGTTTTCAAAACCTTCCTTTGAGAACTAGAAGTATTCTAAAGCTTAAACTTGGGGTGTTTTCATACAGACCCAATGTAAATCCTATTATTTAATGAATACGAAGAAAGATTATGGCTCACCCTATGTTAACTTATTCGCTGAAGAATGTTATTTTTACATGGTGGCAGCTAAACACTGTCATATGAGATAGAGTGCTTACATTTTAGAACACTAGTGCATCTATGAATAACTGAAATCCTTTATTATGCTGGATGAACCCTCTAGATTTAGAAGCGGCTGTTGAGATTTGCATTTGTTTTATATATTCATGCACACACAACATAGAGGGCCACATGTAAAATTGTGTACATATGATTGTGGCAAGGCTGCAACTTCTAACTAAGCTACAATACACAGTGATCTGTGCATTTTTCACTCCTCCTCCTCCTGGTGGCTTAGCATCATGGAACATATCTGTGCTCTGTTATTGGTTAGAATAGAAGTGTGTGCAGGTGACATAATATGACTCCATCTTCAGTCACTAAGACTGTAGAGACATGTTAGGCAAAGTGCATCTTGAGAGCTTCTGTGACTGGGGCTCCTGGAGGGCCTTGGGGGCAAGACATCTCCCTGCAGACTATGGACCCTGCCTGTGTCAATTCTACCCAGTCCCGAAGAGGCTATAATGCTGGACCCATCCCTGACCTCTCTGTGACCCACTACCACTACCTCTACCTCTGACAGACTAAATGACAGCAGGGTAGCCCTGAAAAGTAGGAGCTTACCTTATTGGTCGCCCAGACCAAGCTTCCAGAGCTAGGAGGTCTCCTGACTGGTCCCGGAGTGAGTGAACACACATACACACACAGACCTGTACACTCACATATACAGAGACAGCCACTGACATAGACAGCCACTAACATAGACAGCCACTGACATAGACAGGCAGACAGCTACTGACAGAGACAGAGAAACAGAGTTAGAGAGACACTCACTCACCTAGATACAAGCCAGCCGTTTATTTATAGAAAAAAAAAGTGCATCAATCCATGCCCCCAATCCCTCCCCCCCCCCTGCTTTTCCTCATTGGGGTCACATCCATTGCAGCCTGGTCTGCTAGCCAGAGATCATCTTCGGGTGCCAGTATGAGTGCCAGCTGAGTGCCAGTATGTCACATGACATTTTTTTTTTTATTTAAGAGGAGGGCAGCGCGATGGAACAGTCTGTGCAGCTGCAGACTGCCAGCTCCGCCCCTCGCGCTTTAGTGTTTGAATGCTGGCTACAAACACTAAAGAGCGATGCGAAAGGGGGCGGAGTTGGCTGTCTGCGCAGACCGGCCCATCGCATTGCGCTCCTGGTGCCCGGGGTTTGTCGCGCCCTGACCTAATTGATAGTAGTCCTCTCAACTATTTGGTGACAAATAGACACATGTGCTTAATAGCTACAGTCTTACATTACTTAAGTGTCCAGGTCAATTATTAATCCTAACTTTAAACTAAGAAAAGTTCTGCTTTTACAGGGCATGGCAAACATGGCTAATGAGAGTCACATTGTAAGTGGTTTCATAAGCCACAGGTTTGAGCATAAGAACCTTTTCATCACACAATGGAGCCAGCAGCCCAACCAGAAACACACCAATGGTACTTCGTGTAAGCTGCGTTTGACCTGATAAACGTAATGTATCGCTGTTATTACTATTATGTCTATGATCTAAATATTATTATTTAGTGCTTTGATTACACTAAAGGCATTGTTTGGATAACACTTGGGTGTGGTAAGGTAATTTTATCTTGTATCAATGGTTGATGTGTGTGTGTATATATATATATATATATATTTATTTTATTTATTTTATTTTTTTAAATCCAAGAGTAGGTGCACTCAGCTTCAATGTAGTGTAGTAAATATAAACTCAGCCCGGGAGCAGTGCAGCTCGCAAGCATATAAGTATATCCAAAATGATCCAAAAAACACGCACTCGCGGATCTTTTTAAATAGATGTCTCAGTCAAAACTTTTATGTAGCAAATAAACACATATGGTACATATAGTCAACGTTTCGGTCCGCAACGCAGGCCTTTATCAAGACTGAATCTCAATACAAGATGGGTCCTACCAAGGGTTTTTAAGTTCAAACTTTACCAACCATTTACCAACACGAAAGCTGGTGATAAATTTTGCATTAGTTTAAAAATATTCACCTAAACCTAAACCACACTTTTATTGTAGAATGGAAACAATTTATACATTGAAATATATAGTTCAAAATTCAAGTATATTTTATAATGTGTTAGCACCCTATGGATAAAAACTAATAGACATAGGAATAGGTAAGTAACTCAAGGACAAGTAGATGACATACAGAGGGAATGACACAAACAAATTTAAAACCTTTAAATCTTGAGATTTAAATGCACACACTAAAAAGGAGATGCTAAATATAAGCTGCTATAAAAAGCACATTGCCTGTAGCCACACAGGAATGGTCTTTAAACCCTTAATGCTTGTAGACTTTTCTATAGCGTCCTAAAATATCTGTAGGAAGCCATGGAACATCCTCTGTTCAGCGTCTCTACACCGGATACATTTCTCCAAATAGCACTGTTCTCGAAGTTCCAGGTTTAGGCATACCTCTGCAAGGTCATGAATTACGTTGCAGTGTATCTTGATATTTTGGGTCGTATCTTTAGTTTTTTTATATATATGTTTATAGGGTCAAAACACAGATATCAGAGGATAACAATGGTATACAGATTAAGAATATACATGTACATCTCCAGAAAAATCAGTTCAATATCAACACAACAATACAACCCCTTTTCATTTTTTAGGGATCAGTTGACGTTGATCATAAACATGTATATTAAGTCTAGAACATTAAAAGCATGAAAAGAGTATTTCTGATAGCATGTCAGCTGTAGTAAAAATAAATAAATAAAACAAACATTAAAACACAATGACCCACAATGATCAATTATGACCATCATGCTGCAAAAATGCATCCAACAGTATGTCTGATCGTATCTCCACACAGTCAGCTTCCATTAAATATATTGGGAGACATCACCTAGCTAAATAGCTTCCCAATGAAAGGTCAAGTACTAAGGTTAAGCAAGCATTTAATCTTATCTGCTGGAGCGTATTGCTGTGGTTGAAACATTTCTAACACCATAATATTATACTAATCAAGAGGAAATTGGAACAGTAACATGTGAGGGGAAAGACTAGAGAATATTAGTGAGTAAGAATGAAAAGCGATAAGTGCAAAAATGGTGAACCGAGAGGTATCACCTGCAACAACTAGAATGCTGTTACAAAAAAAGGGAGCAGAAAAGGCCAGCTAATGTAGCCAGTTGCCCTTCTGTGAAAGGTTTTGGGTATTGCCCGGGAGGGGGCATATCAGCATTTGGCAGATGCGAGGATCGCAGTTCCAACAGTAAGTCCTGAGTGGGACATAATTTATAAACGGTACGTTCATTTAGGCCTTGTAGGACTCATCCTGTATTTTGGCTCTGTGAGGATTGCTAGTCAATGGATCAATCCACAAAAAATTGTATAGAATCCAGCTTCAACAAATTGCTGTAGTTTTCACTCCATATACTTAGGCCTGGTGGCGTATGCTGCCACTTCGGCCATACAATATTTTGTCTTGCTAGATGGAACTCCCAGGTCCCGAATGAGAGATTAGGATGAGGTTATTTGTTTACCTTATCTTTGGACAGTCAGCGTTTGGGTTCTACCCAGGGGTATTTGACCTTGAGTGCTTAGAGGATCGCAGCTTTACCAGTATATCTCTAGTACCAATTGGGTCATGGCTGCCAGCCTCAGACAGTGCTTAGTAATCCAGTCTGTCCGGTAGCCGGGTAGTGCAGCAGGCCCAACCAAATCTGCAATGCCCCAGAACTGGATATTTGTCCTGCGTTCTCTGGCAAGTAATGTTGCTATCTGAATTTTCAAGCAGTGTGTTTGCTATGCCATTTGGGCTTTCAATCCAGCATGAGTTTGTGCATGATCAGACTGGGTAGTGTCAATTTTGTCAACTTTACTTCATAGTGACGTTACCTCACTTCGAACAGCCGCACCTCTGTTATTATTACATCCCGCATCTCACAGAGCAGGTGTCGTATTTATTGCCCTTCTTCGTCAGGGATCTGGCAGAGTTTGTGTGTGTGTGTCGGGGGGAGGAGTCTTTGACTTAACTTGTGGGCCTCTACACTCTTGCCCTGAATCTTCAGTAGTTGATCCTGGCCACGTGGGAGTTGCTACAGGTGTGCAGGCTGCAGTCTTAGTTAACAGGGTACTCATGTCCTGTCCTTTTGGCTTCTGTGCCCCATCATGTTACTAGGTAAAAGAAGGCTTAATTTAGGAGTTTGGACGCTGAGGTCATGTAAAATCGAAGTATTTAAACTGCTGTATGCGAAGCTCTATGCAGATGCAACTGTTCGCATGCTAAGTTGGCTTTGCCCCAGGGTCTCATATTTTGAAATACGTTCTGTCTTCTGTGTTGTCTTTTATTAATACATGCTAGACTCCTTTTGCTTGTGTATTATGGATTCCTATGGCAACGACACGACACCAACGGACACAATGACATCATGAAGTTCTGATCACGCGTAAGGACTAGCATTTATGCCTTTTGTTCTTGAAGAAGCCGGAAAACGAGTCGTACAGACATCCTCCATGCTGCCCGACACCTCCGTCTATTATGACGGACAGCTGGTCCGTCATAATAGACGGAGGTGTCGGGCAGCATGGAGGATGTCTGCACGTATAGTTGCCTGGTGGCTAGTGGGGCAGCTTAGGATGTCTGCGCGATGAGCGCAGACCTCCCCTGCTGCCGCCCGGCACGCTCGCCGGGACTTCTGTGACGTAGCCGGAAGTACCCGGCTTCTTCATAGAAGCCCCGGCGGTCGTGCCGGGCGGAAGCAGGGGAGTCTGCGCTCATTGCGCAGACATCCCCTGCTGTTAGAGAGGGGGATCCAGGTCCCCTGCAGCTCTGCTGGGGACCTGGATCCATGTCTTATAATCTGACCTCAATTTGAGGTCATATTATAAGAAGACCTCGAATGTAAGACGAGGGGGATTTTTCAGAGCATTTGCTCTGAAAAAAACCTCGTCTTATATTCGAGCAAATACGGTATGTATAGAGAAATGTTTAATCGCCCTAAAATGATCTAAGTTTGAGGTTCTGGTTCTACAAGAGATGGACACATACCTTCAGGATTAAATTTACACCCATAAAGAACAACTCCAATTTCAATAAAAATGTTAAAATATTTGTTAATAGGCCCAGATAATAATGAACATCGAGGTGTGATCCAGAGTTACCTCTGGTGTGGTTTGCTTGGGCTCGCAAGGTTTCCCACACCCTGCTGTCTCCTTCCTTCATTCTAATGTGGGAGTCCAAGCAGCCCTGAGGACATCAGCACCATTCCTTGCTCCTGATTCCCTCAGAGTATCGCCGATTGCAGTCTGGCTGTACCAGAGTCCTTTAGTCCTGTGGGCTCCAATATGGCCGCTGGAGTTGTGAACATGCACACAGCACGCTCCTCATATATTTGATCATGGTGATCCTGTCTGGCAGTTAGATGAGAAAACGCCGCTGAGATGGACCTATGATACTGTAATAGCAAAAGATTAGGAAGTTGAACACTCAGTGTGGCAAAGTTGATATATATGTCTAAAAGCAGAATCCCCAGAACCAGGACAGTGGTGTTCACCCTGACAGCCAAGTACACTTAGGCTGAGCCAGGATGCAAACTTGTGTGGTACCTAAATGCTAATGACAAAATGGACAGCAAGCTCAGGACAGGTATAGATCAGGAACTGTGTAAAGCCGCAAGGCCAGGATGAGCCAAGGTGAATAACAAAAAACAAAAAAAAAGAGTCAGGAAAAACTAGCATGAGTCCAAGGAAAAACCTTGATCACAGACAGATGAGAAATTGAGGACTTTTAAATCTCCCTCAATAGTAATATGTGAAGAGTGTGTGTGCACGTGTGCAGGTCCCTGTCTCTGCGATACTCCAGGTGCAAGGAATGGTGCGGATATCCTCAGGGCTGCCGTATAAGATCAGAGGAAGCAGACAGCAGGGTGCAGATGACCTCACAAGCCCGAGGACACCGCGTAACTGCAATTGCCCACCTGAACACTTTTTCTTCCATTCAAGTAACTCAACCACTGTAACTTTATTCCATAATCTAGCTGGTAGATAAGCAAATGCTTTGTAGGGAAGGTTTATATAAAAAGAATGAAGTTTGGTTTACCTTCTGGAGGTCTGTTGGATGTCGCCACAACAATGACACCGTTTTGAAACAGGTTTTCAAACAATTGTTTAAGGATCATTGCGTCTGCAATATCAGTCACCTGCAGAAACAAAATGCCGGTTACTATACTCGGTGTGCCCTTTCAATATTCCTTACAAGTCAGAGTTATTTTCAATAATAAAACAATTATTAAATACAACAAAACACAACTGATGGTTTGGATGCCGCCAGTTCTGATAAAATAATAATGTATAAGCAGTTGCACAGATCTGTGATTCAGATAATGAATCTCAGATCTGTTTTGTTGTTTGTTGCCACATTTCTTTACCTTTAAATACAGATTAGATTAGCAAGCATTATGTGCTCTTGTAATCTATCTTATATGGCTATATGCCTTACATGTGCTGTTAAAGCATCTATGAATAGTTAATTCTTTTCAGGGATATATCTCGTTTTAATTTTTTCATTTTTGGTAACAAACTTAGTATAAACAAACAAACCACACAATATTTAACCTGCAATAGATAAATTGTTGTAAATCTATTTACAAAGACAGACACTACCATACAGTAATAAAGTGTGTCATCGTAAAGGTTAAATTGAGAGGCGAAACAAGTTTAACAACAAATTAAATCAAAGGTAAAGGTTACTGTTATTTTTTATTTATATATGAATATATAGTGTTCTCATATTATGCAGGGATACTACTTCTTTACACTGCCTTTATATATTCCTGCAATATGTCCCATCCTTGTTGAGCTAATGGTGACAATTCTCTCTCCATCTGCAATTGGTATGAGATCTGTCTATTTAGTTAGTACATCCCAAGTTGGGGTTTATTTAGATCTCCAATTCCTAGCTATCAGCATCTATGCCACTATCAATATATGGATAGCTAAATAGATCTGTAGATGGGTTAATGTTGGCCAGCCTGGATGAAATAGGGCCACTTTTCAATCATATAATAATATCTGCTACTAAATCCCTTAATATTGAGAAGACCAGGATGTAAATGTTATGGGTTTGGTTATCAAAAAAAACCCACTTGCCAGTCACTTTCAATGAAAGATCACTACCTGTGAAAGGAATTTTCCCATCCTAGACATATATATCTTTTCATACACTCTTCCAATCTGGCATTTACCTACCTTCTTCCATTCTAGCATTTTCTGACTATTTCCTGCCTTTGCCAAACCCCTCCCAATCCCTTTTATATCTCATCACCACAGGCATGATAAGTGATCTTGGCACACCATGTGTGTTGTAGTACTACCCAAAACATTGTCAGCTGGAGTGCCAAAGTTAACTGTGGACTACAGATTGTAGGTCGTTCAGGGAGAGTCATACAGCAGTTGAGTGCAATTGTTAGCGGAGAACCAGATTTTCCCATGATGCTTAGCCAGCTATTTAATTAAAGGATCATGCCGAGAGTAGTCTAGTGCCAAAAGATTAGCTCTAAACTACTGTTCCGATGATGCTATTTAGATACCAGAACATCAGGAAAAGGGTAGTCCACACGTTCAGTACATGCATACCCCAGTTACATACACACACACACTTACATCCAGTACAAGTATACACACGCATACAGTACATGCATATTCACATACATACACACACACATACAGTACATGTATACATACACACATACACTACACAGCTTGGCATAGAGACGTGAGTCTCCCCTGCATGACACTGGAGCTCCGTCCACCGATGATATCACACTCCTCCTAGCAAAACCGTTGGCATGCTGCTCGCAATGGTGTCAGCGCTGGTGGCACTGTGCGCCTCACCACAAAATAATTGGTCCGTCGGCAACCTAACTGCATGCCACAATAGAAGGCTTGGCGTGCCATAGGTTCGCCATCACTGGTCTAGCATATGGAATAAGAGAACTGTGGTTAGCCTGCCAGCACAGATCTCCTTCAGATTCTTTCACATCTTCCACTGCACAGTGAGTCACAGACGCAGAAGCACAATCCTCCTCCTTTACAGATACTGCACATGTTCTACTGGGCTGCTATGTGGATAAAAATTATTAGCTTTATTGAAGGATACTAATTATGTACTGAGGGGATGGAAAAACATGATATTGTCACGGATGGACAGGATAAATACCTATACAATCTATCTTACCAAACTGATTGTATACTGATAGAAAAATTATGGTTTTGTGCTGTGTCCATCATCCTAATTATTCCAGTTCTGGTAAAACTTCCGTATACCCATGGTACAGCTGCACATAAAATTATTACCAGGTGCCAGACAGTGTATCTACTCTCATATATTTTTGGAAACAAGTTTCTTAAACAAGGTATTCAATAAATAGTTTAAAAATAAAATGTACTTTAATAAATACTAGCGCGAAAAATAAAAAAATAAGCCAAGCCACCTACACCAAAAATTACTGCACAAATACTTTTAATTTTGTGCCTATTACTGATTAGGCAAATTAGATTTATAATAATTTGAGAGGAAAAAAAATAGATGTGACAAAATTGTTTTAAGTGCTCTCTGATTAAAGGCCTTTAAAATGTTTTACATGATTCTGATTATAAAATAAAATAAAAAACCAGAACTATCTTTTATCATGAACTTTATTATAAATACTATTTAAAATTGGTAATTACAATGGAGGGCCATGTTTACAGCCATTAATTACCCACTTGAAGTCAGCACCACATTAATCCACTGGCGGGACTACGAGGAGAGCAGCCAGTGTGCCTGTCCTGCATGCTGACTAGTGACAGTGTTAATTTGGAAAGCAAATTGTGATCCAGTTTTAGTCAGTCTTTTGACTAAAATGTCATTATAGTTTTGTCGTATTTTAGTCATCTGAATTGTTTTAGTTTTAGTCAACTAAAAGTCCAGTAGATTTTGGTCGACTAAATTTCCAGCAGTGAGTGAGGGAACAGGTCTGAGAGGGCTGTTACATGTTAAGTTAACTTGCTGGGGAGATGGGACAGGAAACGTTCACATGGCAGTACCATTTGAATCAGATGGAGACGTAACTGCTTCCTTTGCGGTTTTCAGGGCCTTGTTCCAGGCACAGAGAGCCTATGTCTCAGTCAATCCAGCTGTCAGAGGACTGGAACTGGAGATCCAGAACCAGACGTTCAAATAGGTAAATGCAATAGTCCCTCCTTAACATTTTAGTCACATTTTAGTCTTTAGTTGACTAAAACTGAAATGGGTTTTAGTCATAGTTTTAGCCCTATTAACTTAGTTTTTATTAAGTTATCTTTTAGTTTTTGTCACTGAAAACATGCAGTCGACTAAAACTATGACGAAAATGTTTAGTCTACGAAATTACTACTGGACAGCACATAATGTCACAAGCTGAGCACAAACTTTCCCTAGGCAGCAAACGGGAAGGGACATCATCTTTTTTTGCAGTGCTTCTAGCTGGGTTCATTTCCAATCATCAGTGCTTTACTGGCTGAGCATAATGGTAGATGTAATCCACAACCGTAGAAGTGCCGCATCACTTTGGCATGCTTGTTGTGCTAGTCTATATTTCCTATGATACTCAGTTTGGATTGTGAGCCAACATGGATTTTAGAGATGCAAAGTAAAATTAGTCTGGAGAGATGCAGTGCAGAGCTGTATCAAAGAAGTATGAATTTGTATTGTAGGAAGTCTGTTAAAGAACCTTATATTTTTGATAACTGAATCAAAGTTCCTCAGGAAAAGGGTCCCATGCTGAGGCTGTCCTGCTTAAAGTCATGGCACCTAAAATCCCTTCAGCTGGATCCCGACTTTCTGTTTAATGTAGCATGGAAGGTCCATTTCCCAGCTTACTAAAAATAACCAGACTGGCTTGTAAAGTCTAAAGAAATTTGTTAAACCCTACTAAATGGCATATGCAACGAAAAGGCTAGGCCACCTGATGTTAATTCTCATTTGTAAGGGATCTCCTCAGCCCAAGTCCTTAGGAAGAAAGTATCAGCTTCCTCGCCAACCCCCTGGACGTCAACCGAAATATAGCGCTCCCCTAAAGAGAACACAGCTACCAAGGTTTGTCTTAAGCAAAAAGAACAGTTTATTGTAGACAGGACAGCACATTTATACAGTAACATCTTGATAACAGGGGAGACTGAACAATACACTTAAAGGGATTAACTTCCACACAAGGGGTAATACAATTAAACCTGGCACCAGTCTGGGAGGTGGACTAATGAGGATACACAAAAGCATACAATCCCAGTTTAACACACCTTTCCCAGCTGGCTTCCAGAGTCATAGTGTTTCGTGACAGTATATATTAATGTAAGGTTATATAATTTCTTCACACAATGCCAATGGTGCTAGAGAATATGTGTAATGGGTTTAATACTGCAAACAGGCACCTGGATAAATTAGGAATGCAAATTCCCAAGTTCACATGTCCAGTTCTGCCAAGTCCATGGCTGGAAGGCCTGAGAGGTACAGTATAAGCATGAGGGTCATAAAAGGTGCAGTTGTGACTTTACAACGCTTCAATTCTAATGGTGTCCACCAACCCTGTAATCTCATCTACTGGTGGTCTGATACTGATCGGTGCCTGCTTTTCACAGATATTAATTGCCTGTTTTTTAGTCCAGGGCAATATAGATTGACGATCCTAGATACAGATAGAAAGGGCAATAAATATCACAAATTACCACCACCCTTAAGATGACATCATATCCTGACAAGAACAGCCTTTCTGAGAGTGGAGCAGCATGAACTTGGATTGAAAAATGATCTGTGCCACTGTATCTCCTGATTACGACTACACACCAAACCCCATGCTGGGTTATGCTGTAACAAGGAAACTCCCTTGCACTACTGGGAGTAAACATTCAACTGGTGTTTCAACTTTAAAATAACAGGCAGCAATGAACTAACATCATCATTTTCATTCCTTTACTAACATGTTTACTGACACTTAAGTAAGTGAGGGAAGGAAATCCGTGACTATGAGAAGAATCCCAATTCTAATTTTAGCCGGTAATATTTTGTTAACAGTTATTTATATATCTTTATTTACACAATAAAATTGATCAAAACAAAATATCGCAGTAGTAATATCTTAAGTGGGCAAATGTTATGATTTTACTTTAGCAATACTATCCTCAAATTCAGCAGTAAATGCGCTATTTATTGTGTATGACTAATTCTCATAGTTGTTAAAATAAAATGACCCAAATCAGTGAGACTTCACATGTATTATTATATTGTCTAGGCTCAGCTAATCTCATCAGCTTTCATTGCGGCAATACAAGTGGCGGCTTCACACAGTCGGAACAAACATTAAGGTGATCCAGTTAATTAGCGCTAGCACAAAACAAACCACAAAAAGCATGAATGTTATTTTACATTTCTATTATCCTTGCAGTGGAAATGCTGAGAGAGGAAACAACACTAGGTTATGGCACTTTAGAATGGAGGACAAGTAGCTGACAGAAGTGGAATCAAATGATACGGATATTATTATGGGCTAACTGAACAACACAATTCAGCAGATGGTTAATCAGAAAAACAAGCCGTTTTATGGTGCTACAAAGCTTTATCCTCAGTGTCTAGAACAATTATACATAGTTACTTTCCTCATAGACCTTAACCTGTTGCCTCCAAAGGAATATTAAAGACGACAGCCAGTTGTGTCTTACAAAAGGAGCACACTTCAAAGAAAATTGGGCGCAGTGTGTTCATTTCACACAGGGTGTTAAATTACTCTCTTCCTCATTACTTGGAATCCATTTATATTTATTGCATGTCTATTTTATAACCACAAAGTCTTTATATCCAGTATGATGTATTCTCCTTCGTGGAGCGTAATTGTACATGGTAACCAATTTTATTCTGAGCTTTAAGCTTCAAGTGCTATAGGTATTTTAATTCACCATCGTTAATAGCATCCTATGCTACAGGATACATGAACAACTGAAAACATTTTAAATTAGTACAAAAATGAAATTCGCGTTATTTACAATGTGACACAAAATATAATTTGTTTTACTCTTTGGACTGTCTGGTGCCCCAAAATGCATCTTCCAAATATTAATTCGTATTAATTTGCTTTCAAAGTACTTTAAAATGCATGTTTTACATTTTGCATTGCTTAAAATATGAAAATCTTACACCTAGATACATTTGTGAAATTACAGCAGTTTGCAAGAAACCTGGACTGTCCAAACTAGCTGAGGGAGACGTAACTTGAACTGAATTGGCTCTACACAGAGTTTTCAGGGGACACTGAAACTGCCGACGAATTTGCTTAGACAAGCTTATTTTGGGGTGGACAGCCACGCAAGATGCCTACAATTGGTTTTAAAGCACGTTTTTAGAGTTTTTATGTAAGCCTAACCTGTAGGTGCAAAAAATATCTTTTTGTGTCTGGTACACTATGGTCTGCCTTTCCTATCTCTTTCACAGTACTGTTGTTTTTTAACCATAATTGGCTGGATGAGGATGATGTGAGTCGAAGTCCCACAACACCTACACCTGCTTTCTACTATACAACCTAAAGGGACCATTTCCATACCCTGAAGTTGATTCCATTAAGACTTTGAGTACCACAATGCACTTGTACTTAGAGACAGTATATAGGCTCTGACCCACGTGAGTTTAATTCCAAGGGTGAGTCTGAGAAATTGGCATATTTGCTATACAGAGCTGCACATTGTGTTTTGTCTTTTCTCTGTTTTTTTCTATGTTCTTGAGATATATTTTGCCCAATTTTCTTCATAAGTATTCATTTTATATTGTTATATTATTGCGCAACCCTCTTTTATAGTATAGTTTATCCATGTTTATATATTTGACTTATCATTTAATAAGAAGAATAAAAACTAAAACAAGCTAAAAGAAGAAAATACAAAAACAGTTTTTACATGATCCTATATAATTCAGCACATAAATATTTCACCTACAGAGAAATACTCCAAAGTAAATTCCATAAATTAACATGAATCTTAAAATAGCCCAACTGTGCGTAGGATTCGCCTTGATTTTGCCACTTATCAGAAAGTGTTCATCACCATTTTTTTTTTTTACATTTTTAAAAATGTTTTAGTGCCATAGTAAATATACACATATACTGATTGTTGCTATGTGAATTAATATCCAATTGCATTAATTAGATGCCAGGCATAATAATGCACAGCATTAAAGGATATTCATACAAGTTTAGTTAAATGCACCATAATTAATTGCTTGTATATATTGGAATCATACAAAGAATCTGCAACAGAAAAGCATGCTATGTGAGATGTGAGTCCAGTACAGCTTGTAAACATTTTCAAGTCTACCAGTATCTCAAAGTCAAACCTGCTCCAAAAATCAAGCGTCTTTACAAATCAAGGACCTCAACTGGCAATGACTTTACCTATTTTGGCCAAGTTTGCCTTCACAGACATGATGCAAAGACATTTGTACTTTACAGATATGACATGATAGGCATGTTTCATGCCACTATATATAAATGCTGCTGTTAACATAAGGCTTTATGCAAACCATGATGTTTTCATTTTTTTCTTCTACTGCCTATATTGTGTGTGTGTGTGTGTGTGTGTGTATATATATATATATATATATATATATATATATATATATATATATATTGAAAAGTATTTTAAATTGCCTGTTTCACTAGGTAGCTTTTGTTTTGCTGGAGACAATGCAGCTTAAGAAATTACTATGTCTTTATTTTGTATGAATACATTATATCACCATGGAAACAAACAGCCCATCTCATAAAATCTAACACTGATATAAACATTCCCATTGATCTTTCGCTATTTATTCTTAAAAAATCCATCTAAATGTTATCAATTAGCCAAACTGATTCTTCATATTCTGTCAAATAGAAACCAGCCAAAAAAGAAAGTTGCTTATAAAAGTGATAAAGAAAAAATCAAAACAAGACAAAAAATGGCAGATAAGGAGAGGTTTATTAGAATGAAAGGCACTCCTCGGACAACTGATGTAGCCTTGGGCTATACTCAAAAATGGTATGCTATATTGCTTTTTATCATCAAGGCCATGTAGCATCTTTCAGTGTGGTGCAGGTCATGTTCCGGAGAATGCATACTGCCCTGTCAGATTGAGTGACAGTTCTACTGCACATGCATGGTAGTGCTGACACTTGATCTCCAAAGCTCTGCCCTACAGCATCCCAATTAGTCAAGGCCAGAAGTTGGGAGGTATGAGATACCCTTATGTCATTCACATGTGTTTAAAGGACAACTAAAGTTTTCTTAACTCATGCTAAAATGAAAAATTGTATCCACTCCTCCGAAGCTAACCCGACGTGTATCTTCTATTTTAGAAGCACAAGTAAAAAAGAAGTTTAGTTTTCTTTTAATACATGTGAAATGTGTAAAATTAAAAGATCTGGCACCCCATGATCCAATATAATTATTTAATGTGAATAAAACATATATAATGGCACCAAAAAAAAACAGGCTGTACAGAAATTTGGAAATGTGAAAAAACACAGACACTTCACGTGTTTCGCGTCTAGCGATGCTTAGTCATATGTGCCTTTTGCGTGCCAGATCTTTTGATTTTCCACATTCAGCACAGTAGACTGCTTATTCCGTGCACCTTGGATTCATACACTTGCAGCCGTCAGAAGCTAACACTTCCCCACCAGCAAGGGGTAGGCCGTTTATCCCGAGAGGGAATTGCATACTATATGTATATGTGAAATTCCCTTATTTTTAATTTTAAACAAATTATAGTGCTGACATATTTTTTCTATTGACATTTTTTTCAAGGGGATTTAGCAACAGCGATAAAGTTCTAATTTTGTGTTGCAGTTTTTAGGCTATAGAAAGAGTCAAGAAAAACTGATAAGACTTGTTTCTTTTTCTTTGCTTTACATAATGCAGTACTTATATGAAAAAATGCTTTTAGACACTGTAGGTGGAATTGCGCTTTTAATAGGTGAAGCCAGGTATCATTTGAAAACCTATAGTATGATGTATATAGTATAGTTGACCTTCCCATATAAAAAATGTGTGTTGAAGTCACCGATACAATGAAACCAACATTAAGCTGGTGTTATTTGAAAAAGTTACAATGGAAAATATTTATGATGCTTGACTGATGAAACAATAGCTTGTACATCACAGACCAACTTCAAGTAATTGGCACGCAATTGAATTGCATTTATCTCCTTGCTTATTTAGGTCTTAATGCCTTTTTTCTTCTAACAAAGGCGACCATTACTTTTAAACTAATGTTTGGAAAGCTCTGTAAAAACATTTGTATTATGTGAAAAAAAAAGAAATATACCAAACTGTCTAATAAAATAAAAAATAAAAAAGACATTCAGTGGGCCTGATCTGGTTCTATAATGTAGTGTTTTGATGCTACAGAATTCTGATGCCTTTTGCCTTAGCAGAATAAATTGATTTGTAAATGCTATCCAATTAATAAAGCAAGAGTCACTTGATGTGCTTGGTTGCCAATTTGCACTCTTTTGATCTTGTCCCCTTACTTATACAGTAAAATTACTGCTCTGTTCCAGAGCGATAGAAATAAGCAGAAAAACAATGTGCAATGTATTCTTGTAATAATCTTTTTTTTTTTTTTTCAGGACCCTGCATTCATTATACTGTAGAACAAAAGAGAAGGCTACAAATTACCACTAATGGCAGTCTACTAATGAAGAGAATGGAGAAATTTCATTAGCATTTAAGAGAAAAGATTTATTATGACCTACAGTTGCTTTCTATTATGACTCACTTAAGTAAGAAAGAAAAAAAAAAAAAGAAAAGAAAAATCTAATAGTTAATTTACATGTGTAAGTGCCTGGGACTCTGTCATCTGCTGATTGGTACGGAGCCATGTAATGAATGGCAAATATAAGCATATATAACTAGTAATTAGAATTAGCACAAAAGATATGCATCCTGTTTGAAATCAGACTTTTCCGGCTTTGCAGGTAGATTTCAAAATGTTAAAGGGACACAATTTTTTTATTATTATTTTTGTTATCCTATTTAACCTTAACAGTAACATTATACTGTAGTAGAATATATATATATACACACACACACACACACACACATACATACATACATACATATACACACAATCAACTATAACATATTGACCAACTGCCTAATATTGTGTAAGTCCCTTTTTGACACCAAAATAGCAGTGACTATCTATCTATCTGTCTGTCTAGATATCCATCTATCTATATGTCATTGCACAAAGTTATAATTCATTTTTCTTTTCTTTACCATTTTTGTTTCCGTAACCTAACAAAATCTATTAAAATTCCTTTGGCTACAATCCTCTAAAACAGAGGCGTCCAACGTGCGGCCCGCCTGA